>JAZHYW010005641.1:0-172128 GCA_037355805.1 Ixodes ricinus
GTAGAACTGAAGCCGTTTCCTTTTAAGCTCCGGACTGCACAAACTGTAATTCGGGCACCTGCAACGAGCGCGTTAGCTACGACTGTGTCCGTTGTGACCGGAGCGCTTGGAACAACCGATCTCCACCGCGCGTACACGCTCCTGCAACCTGCAACAAGCGCAGCAGGTCTTCAGCACGACGGTCGCTTCTCCGACGCCGTCAGCTGTTTCGCGGTGCCTCTAAAAAGAAGGGGATGCGCTGCCACTAACTGGCGTAGCTGAAAATGGACAGAGTTTTCTATCGGCTCAAGCTTTCTTAATTTTGATTTTGTCAGGATAAGCTCGCAGGGCAGAGTGGATGGAAAAAGAAAAGAAAAAGATGCTGTACGCCGTGTTGAAATATCACGACTAAGACACGACTTCATCGAGAGTACAAATCTCGCCACACGCCTTTTCTACAATAGCAAAAGATGATGATATGATTTCGTGATCACATAGACATTGCGATCATTCAGGAATGCTAACACTAATCACAACACGTCAAAATTCGCATCCTTCATGCACGGCTTTAAATACAGTACGCACCAGTAATAGCTGGAAGTAGAGCACACGCCTGGAATGCGCAAAATAAGAAATCCGGGCGATGTTCGAGGACACAAATGCTAAGAAAGCACCACTGTGGTCGAAGTAAACAAACACGACGGCCCGAGCGTTTCTGCTGTCTTGAGGGTGCCACCACCACATCGCCGCACGAGTAGATGAATCTTCCCTTCTAGGACGTGCTGGGTTATCATAGCGACACAGGACGAGAATTCAGTCAAGGATAGCACTCTACGCGGAACTATGAGCCTTAACCACGTCGACGATTGCCACCGACGCCATGTTTTTTCAGCAGATAGCACGAACCAAGGAACCGCGACGCAATGCCGCGACCGGCATGAGTTGACAGCGCAGGCGCAGTCTGATCTTTCTCAGCTTCGTTTACCACACGACAGATGGCGCATTGCTCGGAGCATTATCAAAATTCCGCAATTTCCGCCACATCGCAAATTATGCTAAAAAATGTGGATCAGAATATTCTTTGACAAAAGAAACATTCGCCGGCTATTTATTGTTTATGATCGCGGTGCTGGTGAAGTAGACACTTATGCAATAGGCGACGTGGATTTGGCTGACGTGCTTTGGCATCGCGGATGCATCACAGTGAAAAGGCAGAGAGCTTACGAAGGAAAGAAGATATAAAAGAGCCCGCCTTTCCATACTTATTACTACCGAGCATTTCTAACATTTCATCACCTTTATTATCGTGTAACTTATACAACTTGAATAAAACCCCGAAAAATATATTAGTCCAAAGAAGGTTAGGGCAAACGTAGATGCTACACACAACCTGATAAACAGGGCACGAGAGGCATACATCAAAACTACAATATCCATTTACACTGTTAGGCGTCTCAGTTAAAGGCACTTTTACACAAAACAAAGGGTAAACACAAAGAACAATTTACGCGTGCGACGCCGCGAGGGCAATATTATCATCACTTGCGATGAGAAAGAAGAAGCAGAAGATACGCGGCATCCATCGGTGCACGCTTTTAGCTTGGAAAAACTGGACCATGTGAAACGGTCCCGAAAATTTTCAAATTTTCGTGTTTTTTATGTATATACATTTTTGTCTTAGTCTATCCCGGCCCACATAAGCGCAGCTTGACAAAGTGTCCCCACCTATACAAAACGCCCGCGAATAGAAAGAATCCAATCTCGGAGCCCATAAAAAGCGTCGTGGGAAGCCGGCACTCGTTGGCCAAGAAGCGCGGTCATCCAGCTGCACGCAGGGAGGAGGGAGCCACCGCCCAGAATAAACCTCCTATTTTCTTTTTATTGCGGTCGTCATCGCCATCGGTTATTACCGCTCCATCCACGCCACCCCGTCGTTCCGGAATCCCGTCCCGTTTCTCCTCGGGGTGCCGTACGTACTATACACCCCATACCACCCAAAAGACAAAAGGCCTGCGCGTGACGTCATCGTTGGTGGACCCGCCACCAAGCGGGACACGCTCGGCGAGAGTACGCCGCGAAGCGGTAGACGCTTCCGTCTTGGCGTTGCCGCCTGCTAGCGTCGCGCTCGTTGCGAGACGCTACACAACGCGCAGGCGGCGATGGGGACGTCAGCTAGGTGGGGCGCCACGTGGTTCCACAAGTGATGACGTTAAAGGGAAAAAGGTACCGGCCTTATCTTCGAGGTGGTGCTGGTACACCCCGCAACGCCGTCGCGCTAAGGAACCCCGGCGAAAATAAGCACAATGGCGCGGCAGCGGCGGATACAGCCTATTACAGAAAGGTGCCTATTCCAGAAAGGCCATCGAAATAAAAAAATATATATATATATATATATATATATATATATATATATATATATATGTTTAAAAATTATCGAGCGCGAAATCTCGGCCAACGGTCGACTAAAAGCTATAGTCGCTCCGACGGTCTTTTTTATTTTTTCTTGCCTCTGGCTTTCTCTCCCTGTTCGCTCCCGCCCTCCCGAGCCTCGCAGCCAAGCACAACGGTCTCGTAAACTTGATTGATCTGAGTCGGGGAGCCGCGCATACGGTATACCTGTCCTGGCAGCGTACGCTGCTCAACCGCCAAGAAAAGAAAGGTGGTAAAAAGAGACACGAAAGAGAAGTCGTATAGCGCTAACAATGCGCACGAGCAAGGACCTCGCCGCGCAACCTCTCCTGCTCACGCTCAGAGACGCGGAATGAAAGGGGCGAACAAAAACAGAAGCGTACCAGGTGACTATATGCGTCATGATTTCCGGCTGGGGCGTATCGCTCCCGGTGCGTAAAATTACGGTCCTAGGGAACAACAAAAAGAGAGGAAGTTTGAAGTCAAACGCCGCATCGGCGCGTAATATATGCGTGGCTCCATATATCTGCCTTTCATTGTACATTTATCCAATCAAACCTCCATCTTCCTCTACTGAAATCCTCTCGCGCCTCATTTCCTCTAGTGAAGCACCATTCAGCGTTTCTGCTAAAATAGCCCGGTTTAATGAAATTGATTTCATTTGATTGATTTACCTCTCTCCCCGCACACACATATCTTTTTGTATCTACATTTTAAAATGAACACAACAGTTCGCGCAGTCGGCCAAATAAATTTTGGATGCGTTCGCCTGATCTCGAACATGGAGTCGTGCATTTGTCGTACGTTTACACTGAGTGCAACACATTCGTGTTGCAGCGCAACGGACGTGAGTCGCATATGCCTGACACAACAGACACATCGGACACCGAAACTCCGACCTAAGTGGAATGAGAGCACGCGACCAGATCCTAGAACAAAATGGAAACCACGGGCGTAAAACAGGAAGCCAATGAACCACGTGTAGAACTTTCTCGAAACACACATCTGTGGTTTCCATTTTTTTTTTTCATGTTTAATTAGATTAGAGTTGTGCCGACTCTAATCTAAGTTGTAACCAAATTTCAGATGGTCAAAAGTTGGCCTCAAGCATTAGAAAGAAAGAACGAAGGAACGCACTTTTGAGACCGCAAACACGTCCGTAACTAAAAGATACAAAAAGCTGGTATTACGCCCACCGGACTCTTTACCAACTGCCCGTTTAAAATGAGTCCCTTTTTTTTTTTTTCGTTTTTGGGAATTTAGTATTGGGCTAAAATCGGAACACCTATTTTCAGCGAAAGCTTTATTCGACGCGGCAGCGAGTACATATATATACAACCGGACAAGAAAAAGCTCAATCCACGTACAAAACATCCACTCGTGTAATTCCCCGCGAAAAAAAAAACATAAAAAAGAAGAAGCGTGGGCAATGTTTTCCTCCGGCGCAAACTTCCTCATCACCCGAGTCCTGTTCATCCGCGACTTATCAAAAACCGAAAGCGGAAAGACAAACGGCAAAAGAAGAGATGCACGCTCCCATCAACCTTCTCCCCTGGAGCCCTGCACGAGAACGACGAAATCGACGAATCACGTGAACCGGCGAGAATCGCCACATCGCGTGCGATTAATCGGCGCAGCGGCGACGCTCCAGGTAACGAAGGAAAACAAAAGGAAATAAAAAAAACGCAGACCGAGCCAAGAAAGGAGCGGTCGGGTCCGGCGGCTGCGTGGTCCAGCAGTCGGTGCCAGCCGCAACCACGTTTTGCTTCTCTTCCATCGGCACTCCTCCTTGTTCTTACAACGAGCGGGAAAAGCGAGCCAGTGAACCAGGAAGGTCAGTCGAGGAAGGGGCGCTCTTCGAAATCACTCCTCCTCCTCGTCCCAGGGGAGGATTAATTTCCAGGAGGAGGGCGGGCGGGCGGCGGTGGCGGCGGGGGACGACCAGCCGGCCAAGTTTTCGCCCTGACCTCCGGGTTTACCGAGTCACGGTCTCGGCGCAATTCATTTACGATCAACGCGGCCGCCCCACCAGGGCTCCGGGCCACACTCGGGCGAAGGCAAGGTCATTTAGTCGACAGACTGGGAGATCGGCAGGTGGGCTCGTCCACCCCGAGTCGACAAACTGGGGCATTTTCGAAAGGAGACACCTAGGTGAACGCACTGTTCACAAACAAGCTCGCGTTTGCCCACAAAACCAGATTCGCCAAGCGAGATTGGGCATTTGCGCATGCGCGGTGCCGACAGCAGCGCCGCCGTAGTGGTGTGACGTCAGAGAGATGACTTAGTGGTAAACCATGTTGTAGGGATAAAGGCTGGTCAAGTCCCGAGAGCGTAAATAGACGCAAACCCGACTCCTACAACTCGCCACTAAAACAACAAATGTCAAATAACTTTTTTTTTTTTATCAACAAGTCTGTTTGTTGGCTTATCGTTACACCAAACGTAGCCCGCGTGACCAGGGAGGAAACCCCTCCGAGAAAAACGCAATGACGCCGATATGACTTGCTCTGAAGTGCCAGACCAACGAAGGGCATCTGGCACGCCCCAGCGAAGGACTGAGGATTAATTCTGAGCACCTGGGGATCTTTTGTGCAGACCGAAATCTCGGTTACACGGCGCCCTCCCGTGAAAGGTCTTTGTTAGATTGCGGCACCGTGGATTGCGGGCACCTCGGCCGGAATTCGAACCCGTCACTTGGGGATCCGTAAGCCGGAGCTTTGCCTCACAACCACCAAAGGATTTTTTTCCTTTTTTTAACGAGAGTTTAGCAGTATGAAACACAACAGTCGCTGCATAAAAATACGCTACCGACAGTTCTGCCTAATGTGTTCAAAAATCTCGTGTTTTTTTCATTTTTTATTAAACAACGTTATGGAGACCTGACCAATCAGCCTCCGTAGTAACGTATACGCCTTGGACTTGCCTTGTAGTTATAACGGAGTAAGCGAAGTGGCGTATGAGACTTTGTTACATTTTTATACAAATCGAGCTCAAGAGAACTCTTCCTCTTTTCTGTATTCTGCTTCTTGTTGTTATTATTATTACTTTTTTTTCTCTTCTATGCTGCATTATGCAACTTCATGGGAAACAAGACTCCGGACCGGCGCGCACGACCGAATGATGCTACGTCCTTTCCACAAGCTGGTTTTACATCTTTGTTTCATCGGGACGTCAGTTCACATAGCACTGAGGCGTTGTATTTTCTAAGGACGCGGTGACCACGTGACTAAAGGAAGATGGAAAAAAAAAAACTTAAGCAACGCGAAAACGCAGCGCGAAACGGTAGGTTCCAAGGTAGATTCAAGTGTATGGTTAGTTTGATAAACTAAACCAGAAATGTACAAACTTCTTTTTTTTTTTTTTTAAGGAACCGGGTTGGGAGTGGGTTGCAGTCTCGAGGGCCGGAGTATAAATACGGACATTTAAAGTATAAAGAAGTAAATAAATAGTTCTCGTCTTTTTCTGCTATCTTCATGTGCGCGTTTACTGCGCAACGCGATGCCGTTTTTTTTTATTTTTTTTTTACACGAGTTTATTTTTTGTGGCGGTAGCAGCAGGTTCGCTGGAAGCGGGCCGCGGGAAGAGCGTTACTGGAAGGACAGCGTCTAGCCGCGGGCCAGTCGGAAGACCTCCGCGGGTCGGATCTGGCCCGTGGGCCGGGGCTTAGAGACCCCTGGTCTAGACTCTAGCGTCAGCCCCACGCGGCTTCAAGGTTTACGAGCGCATTCTCCGAAAGACAGCGAAAACAAATCCTCGACAGCGAGACTAAGTAAGAGACATAAAGAGCGAGAAGATAAGGATATTATAGCATAAACAGTAAACCATAAAAAGAACAACAAACAACGTTTGGTTGGCTGCCGGAGAGGACGACATGTCATAAACCGTTAAACTGCCCAAAGGCTGGAAGAAGCGACACGTACGCATCGATCCGCTAGACGTAAACAAGACGCACGTAAAAATAGATGCCACCGCTACGTCAATTCTGCGGTGGGCAATTATTTTCCACGGGGTTTATCCGCAGCCGCGAATTTCGCTGTTTTTCTGAGGGCGAAGTAAAATGTGAATGCGGGCTAAAGGGGTGCCCGAAACGCAGTATACGCGGATATATAATATTATATTTGCAGTCTTAGCTGGCAGAAAGCCTGTTCCTTCCATAAATCAGTTTCAGGAGTCCACCCGTTAAACTGCTCTTAGACCACAACCACGTTGTTCTTGACAAAAAAAAAAAAAAAAAAAATTCAGCGTTATTAGCCACGAATTGAGTAAATAGACGGCATCCCCAGAGGTGAGCGGTCCGTCATTCTAGGATGTCGCAGTAATAACAAGTATTGAGGACTCAGGTAAGTGCCTGTTTGTAGAAAGGACTGGCGTAACATACGACCGGTATGTGCCCTTGTTTTTGTCCCAAAACATCACCAGGGCGAAAGAATCGGCCCACGAATGGTGTGACATCTTGTTCCCCCTTGTTCACAAATGTACAGGTCACTCGCCTTCGTTTGCGAAAAGTAGCAGTTCGCGCCGACAGCAACCTCTCTTGCGCCTCTGGAGACAGATATACGGGCAAAACAGCAACTGCAAGCGCGAACCTACACAGGGAATGCCGGCTGCCCCCAAACCGGTTGCATGCACTCGCGCATGCAGCTGTCACTTACCATCGATAGCTGATCAAAGCTGCCACTAAACTAGTTCAAATAATTGGCCGACAGCGCAACCTTGTCTGACGTTACTCGAAAGACACCACGAGAGACTCGTCGATCATTCTAGCGAAGCTGATCGGCGTCCACGAGCGATCTGAACGAATTACACCAGTTCCGATCGCACAAGACATATGAGAGGGTCGGAAAAGGATCTCGGGCCTAGTTATACAAAACATCCAAAAACAAAACACATATAAAAAAATTACAAAAGGCGATGGAGCTAATCTGCCTCCAAACATGCACGGTTACGAACCAGTCGGATGATTTATGCCCGACCTTCAATCAAAATCTACCCTTTTCACGAGGATTCTGCTCAACGTCCACAAGACTACAAGTACGAACTACTGTAATTCTGCAAAGACGCGTTCACTCCGCAAACCGCCACGAGACGGAGGCGCGTCCCAAACAAAGCAGCTCAGTACTCGGAGAATGTATGTTTTGTCAAAGGCGGCAACGTTTGTACGCATTCCAATATCGGCTGCAAAGCCTCCACACCCAGACAAAAATTCAGCTCAGGACAAACGCGAGCAAAGGCACCGGTGCTTCGTGCACAGACGGTGCAAGTTCCTCCACGAGTCCATCGCCATCCTTCGCGTCTCCGCTTCCAACCGTCAGCAGCCACCGCTGTCGTCCGGCGTCTTGACCCAGTTTCGCGGGGCTCTGATGGCGCCTCGCGAAGCCATCAATACGAGCTTCACTCGACGACAGACAAAGGAGGATCTGCCGACAATGGCGTCTTGGCGAGAAGGGGGCTGTCCCAATGGGGACGACGCGTTCCGATGGCGGGATACGACTGCCTCGTTCCGACGCGAGACCAAACAATGCAAAACACTGTGTGCCGCTCGGTCGGCGCTTCCCGCTGCTGCCGCCGAACAATAGATGCGCTGCCACCGTGGTACGCCGAGGAGAAGCGGTTGCAGCTTCCATTCGCATTTACGATTCGCCAAAACGTAGCCGGCAAGTCCTCCTGCGGACACAATGCCGAAAGAACGCTGCAATACTACTAATAAAAAAGAACGGTGCACTTGAATGGTAGGACTGAACCAACGGCGCCCACACCGGAGGGGGGGGGGGGGTTATGCATATATTTTAACCACGATGCATTGATTTCTAGATTCTCAGACTTTACCAAGTTTTCCTTCACTGTTTGGCCAAATTTACCTTACTAATTTGTAAAATACAAACGCGCAGAAGATTCAAACTTCAGAGCCACCATGCAGTCACGGAGGCGACAGCGGCGCCATTTAAGCATTGTGTACCTTCCGCCAACTCAAGAAGAATAAGATTTTTGTTCAGAGGTTGGCATGCACTTGTACGATTATCAGACTATCAGTATTATTTATACAACTGCGGATACGCAGAGAAGCGTGCCTCGGGTCTTCTGAACTAGAGCCAATAAAATCGTGCAATAAAAAGGCATTTATCCCATAATTTTCCCCGACTTCCAAGTCATTTTCCCTGGTTTTCCAGGCATTTATGATTTAGCAAGCTGGCTAAAATTACCGGTCATCACCAGGAGTTCCCAACGGTATAGCATAGACGGTCTACCAATGTAAGCCTTAGGGAATCACATCAAGTAAAAGGCTGGCTAGGAAAAAAAAAAACAAGAAAAAAAACTTGTGAGTCGAAAATTATTTATTTCCCTGCACTGTCTTTTTGTAAAAATAAAATAAACCTTGAAACGCGTGTTAATGTGGTACAATGAAGAAGACTGCCCCAGCAACGTTTGCAACACGCAATAAAAGAAGGCGCGTGTTGTAAACAGCGTGTACTACGCAGGATCGGGCCTCCCCAAGAAACCGCTTTCTGGAAGCAAATAAAAATTACCCCCCCCCCCCCCAAAAAAAAAAAAAGGCGTGGAGTTTGGTAATTAAATAAAATTATCTAAGGAAAAAAAAAGTTCAGCTTTTCCACTCTCGTGAAGAAGGAAGACCAGCGGAGCTGTACTCGATACACTGTGTGCTTCTCCTTCGGCGTCGTCTGTTTTTCGCGCTGTTTCCTACGATGAATTCCCACCAACGCGCCCAACTATCCATTCTTCTATTATAGCTGGAAAGGTTGCCGCCATCTACGAGCGACGGCGGAAACCATACTGGCTGTGTGCTTGCCGCCGTCGCTTATAGATGGCGGTAGCTGTCCAGGTAGGTTTGTGTCGACATACACGGACACGATCCTGGGGAACCTAGTCCTTAACAGTCCCGCTGTAAAAAAACGCTTGTTTTAGCTTGGTGCCAGAGTGCCTCAACTTCAAGCAGCTTTTCGCTATGTATTGTGTCATGTGAGCGCTATGAACGGTAGGGTGGGGAACGGAGAGGCCTACTGCTGCGGTGACTGAATCACTGCTGTGTCGTTGCAAGCAAGTGCTTATTGTTTGGGCAATCGAATGACGGCGTAAAGTGCGGGGGGGGGGGGGGCCCGAGCCGTATTAACCATGTTGAATTAACCCTGAGACTGGGGTAGAGAAGAAAACATCAAAACGTAGAAGGTAAAGAAAATAGACAGGAGCGACGTCTCAAACTCAGCTAACTGGTTTATTTAGTCCACCTCCTTTTTGTTTTGTGTTGGTGGAAATGACCTCCGAGTTTGTGACTATATGAGGAGGTTAGCTGAGTTTGAGACGTCGTCCTGTCTATTTTTCTTTCCCTTCTACCGTTTTGATATTTCTTCTCTACCCCAGTCTCAGGTTAATTCAACATGGACCAATATTCACCAGCTCGCCTGCACTTACGATTTTTTCTACGAGACGTATATTTGATTTAAAAACCGGGTACTCAAACAAACTATAATAAATTCTACGAATTTGAGAAACTTACAAGCAACTTATTTTATCGATTTCAGTGAACATTCCTCATTCGAAAATTACCACCAGCACGCGTCTATGTGAACTCATGCACGTCAAGGCTTTGCGCGTCATAGCTAAAAAAAGAAGAAAAAGAAAATTACAAATTCCCAAAAGGCGTGTGGATAACTCGAGATCGACGTACAACACAGGTAGACGATGTCTCAGCTCGTAGGTACCCGAGTGTTGTTTTTGTCGCTCATACACCAATTGTACGACAACGAGAGAGAAATCAAAAGGCTAAAGACAAAGTTAGACAACTCACCTCTGGAGGAAAACATATCCGGCGGCCTTGTTGCCGTGGGACTAGGCACAGGTTTCGTTATGGCGCCCCAAAGAGCTGAAGATGCCTTTTTTAATAGTCAGCATTCCACAAACGACGCACGAAGGGATCCTTGAGAGCACCAGTGGACTGATGATGCTAGAACCCCGTCCGAAGGAATTCACTCGTCGTTAGAGCTCGGAGGCGAGTGTATCCCGGAAACGAGTGTTCTGCGAATACAAAGTCGCTCTCGATGTTTATATGTCAGCGAACCAGTGGCCAGCAGGAAACGAGGAAAACACATGTTCGCCACAGGCTGCAGTCCGAAGGCTCCTTCCAATTTCCAAGGTCAACTTTTTGATGTGGTGTGTGGTACGTACAAGTTCAACAAATAATGCTGCAATGGAACAGGAAAAATTCGCCCGTGTTCCCATACATGTGTCGTAAACTTCGTAAACCAACCTACTAACGCGCTCGTCGAGTTTATAGCCAGCAGTCATCCGCTGAGACATTCGAGCGTAGCACAATCGCACCCACCGGACACGGCTCGGTATCAGCCAGACCCAAGGACGCCCTGCTGCAATCTTCCGGACCGACCGACGCAAACCCGGAAACCGGAACACCAACAGACGGTGACAGGTGCGGCGGACGCGAAGTCTTCCCGCCTCAGTCCCAGCTCAACGAAAGCGCGAGAGCGAACGCCGGTACGTTCCCCGAGATAGAAGGAACTGAAGCCACGTAATTCGAGTCGAGATACCCGGTTTGGGCGGCATCATCAACGGCACCCGAACGAACGCCGGGAGAAAACGACGATAATCAAAGAATAGCGGCCCTCAGAAAGAACGCCGCAGCATCCCACGACCAGGAAGACAAATTAAAAGGAGAGGAAAAAAAACGAGTGTCGAAGGCCACGCTTCTTGCACAAGGCGAGGACAGCTCTTCCGCCCCCGCCGGAATGCCGTGCGCACGGGAGCTGCCGATCAGCCGCCAACTTCGCCGCGCCGTACCATACGGAAGAAACTAAACAGCCACAGAAGTAGCAGCACTCCCTCCGAGACCTTCGAAGCAGCAACCATCCGACGCACGGTTAATCCAGGCAGCGAACATCACCGAGGGGTCGCCCACGGCGAAATCCAGGCACGCGCATGGACAGCGGCGGTCACGAGACAGCAGCTGGCAGGTGCACGCACGACCGCCGGCGGCGACCGCGGCCGAGCTCGTTCCCACGTCGACGGTCGTCTGGAGTAGGCGGTCGCCCCCAGCCGGCACGCCGAGCACGGACCACGACGGCTGCGGCGCGAGCAGTGCACCAGCGCATGTGGGTCGAGCAGCCGAACGCCGGCCGAAATAGGACAGGTCTGGCCGCCTATCCGCGCTCGCCCGCTGGTCCAACGCGCTCCGAGGGGGCCTTCGCCCGAGTCTGCCGGTTCGGCCGGCCACGAAAATTCGCGCAGCGAAGGAGAGGGCAGCCGAACGCTCCTCGCGCCCGGAATGCGGCGGAGGAGAAGCCGGGGATCGCCGCTGACGTCTCCGCGGATATCAAGGGGGCCATTCAAGAAAGTACCAGCCGCCGAGGAAGCCACCCAACGCCGCAGCGGCAAAAGCAACGAGCCGACAGGAAGGGAGAGGTTCTCGCGACGACGGGAGGAGGGCGTCCACCGCCGCCACCATCCAGCAACGCGGTGCTGTTCCCCGGGTTCCACTAGTAGCGGCGGTCTCGATCTGGAAGCGACTCTTTATAAGGGGCAAAGAGCGGCGGCTCTGCTATACGGCTCTGAGTAGCACGTCTGTCTGTGGCTCGTTTGCCAGAACCACTCGCCGAAGTGGACGGCCGACGGAAAGCGCGATTCCGCCGGCGTTGCGCGAGTTCTGTGGAGGCACCCGTGGGAACGACGCTCCGAAGAGCACGCCTGCGACGCTAAAGTCGAGCGCGGTAATGGATGGAGGGAGGCCGGAGAAGAGGCCGCGTCCTTATCCCTCGCGCCAATTCGTGGGTTGAAAAAACTGCAAGAGTGTTGCACCCTTCCCCTTATCGCTTTCGCTCGCGACCGGAGTACCTTGAAGCGAACAAGTCCAGGCGTTATTCCAATGACCCTTCCCGTGACAAACGTCTTGATTCATGCCTTTTTTGACCTTGACACGCATTTGCATGCACGCATACAAACAAAACAAAGAAAAGTAATAAGACGAGACGGCACGTCCCGACGATTTCAACAGCGCACTCCGAAGCGTGTCCACCGCTGTAACCAGTTGGATACATCGAGGTTTCAAGAAGCCCACGTATTGTTGGCGCACAGGATAATATGGCCGACTGTTCTCCAAGCTGGGAGGCTGCAAGAGCTGAGCTCTTACGAACAACAAAGTAAACCACATCATACACCAACTCGTGGCCGCGGCTCAACCGCGCAAGACGTTCCAAGCGGATAAACTTCCGGCCACATTTGCTAACCAGCTGCGACGAGTTTATACACCACGCCGACTGAGCGCGCTCCGTCGACGCTTCCGCTCGGCCAAGCTTGCCGTCAAATTTCTACGAAACCGCAAATAAAGAATAAACTGAAAAGATCGGCGCCTGCAAGTGAATGTCGAACGTTTTCAACTGTCTGCTTGCCGTGAATTGCGCCACACACTCTTAGAAAAAGCCGGTAGAAAGCTAGTAACTGCAGCCGTTACTACCCTTTTCTGATCGTTACTACCTTTTTATTAACTATTTACTACCTCAAACGCGCGACAAGTAGTGACTGCAGCTGCTATGCGGGAAAGCGAGAACATGGCTCCTGAAAACCTATGGGGAAACTGGATTATAAACTGCCGTAAATAATTACTGTGTGTGCCGTTACATCTTAGTAAGAGATACGTTCCTTGGAATGTTTAGCAATAATATTGGAGAACAATATTGCGGCGAAAGCCGCAGTAGTTCTCAATATTGCCGCTATATTGCCACTCCAATATTGCCGCAATCCTCCAATATTGCCGCAATATTGCCGCTCCAAATAACCGCTACTAACCTTTTTTCCTAAGAGGTGCATATGTTAAAGCGTTATGCGTTTCGCTTGACATGAGTTCTCTGCTGCAGACGGATGTTGGCTGTATATTTTTTTAAATTCTAATCATCAGTGCCGTGTAGTCGTTACTTGAATGACGACGAAATGCGAAAGGTTCCATGCTAGAGTGTTTCCGTAGTTCGTGCCGGCTACGAAGAAAGCTGCGAGTATTGGCGACTCCAGCAAAATCGACGGAACCTAGCGGCTAGCTGTGGCGGCAGGTTCGCCCACTAGACTTCTCGAGCGAATCTTGTATTTACAGCGCCTGACGGTCTAAAGACGAAGCCGTGAAAGTATACGTTCAAAAACACGCGGTGAAAATCGCCAATAACTGAAACGCAAATGTAAGTGGTTCTCATCATCATCATTAGTCACGCTACTCGTGTTATGCTCTAGAAATGTCACACGCCTACTTGCCCGCAAGCCACACGCAGAAGCATAGAGAGAGAGAGAGAGAGAGAGAGAGAGAGAGCTGACGTGCCCAGGAAACGTCTCGGTCCCGAAATGCCATCACGAGCTCTCACTGGGGACGAAGTTCTTATCAAACATGTTCGACTGCAGGTCCGGGGGCATATTTAGAGTGTTGGAAAAGAAAAAGCGATGACGTTTCGGCGTTGCTCGAAACGTTGGACCCGCATTATGACGCTTCTAATGGTCATGTTCTAACTTCTAATGCGTCGACTGCATCATAAAGAAAATTGCTTTGGAGTTGCTTTATTTACCCTATGTAGCCCATCACAAACTGTTCACTTATTAGACGCCCCGTATGCGCTTGTCGAACAATCCATCACAGCCAAATCATTTATTATTATTATTGATAACTTCGTTTTGTTTAAACGTCACGAACCTGTTCTTGCACAGAGAAACATAATTTCTTATTCTAATTTTTTTTCTTTTTCCTTTCACTTTTTTTACCTTCTTTTCTTATACTAGCTGCTTTTGATTTCTGTCGCGTTTGAAACATTACCCTGCCATTTTGTTTTCAGGTGCCACCACTCAAACTATTTGTTGGCTTTAATGCGCCCGTAGCTATTTGGTGACAAGGTATGCGTGCAAATAAATTATCATTTTATTATTATTATTAAATCTTCTTTCTTGCTATGCACAACGCGCGCACAACATATACCAATTAAAAAGTTGAAGAAAATTGTCCCGTTCCATTTCCTTTTCAGCCAACTTGAAATAACTCGCCGCGCATATCCATTCCCCGGAGACATCGATCAGAGCTCCCGAGAATGTGCCAAAAAAGAAAGAAGAGGTGAGCCAAGTGAAAAAGAGTCAGAGTGCGCACCTCCCTCTGCTGGGGTTCGGCGGGCAGCTGTCCCAGGTCCGGCAGCTCGGCGAGCCGCGAGTGCTGCCGGTCGTAGACGCAGCGGTGCAGTTGCTCGTCCAGCAGCCGGAAGTTGTCGTAGGAGCGCCGCGAGGTCAGCTCCGCTCGCGACTCGTCACCTGGACGGCCCACCAGGCGGGGCAGCAGCCGGGCTCCGAGGACGAAGACACCGACTGCTGGAGCTGCTGCTGCTGCTGCACTTGCTGCTGCTGATGATGAGGCTGCTGAACCGACTGCTGGCTGAGGGAGTTCCCTGTTCTCCTTGTCCGACTCGTCGTGACTGCGGGCAGCGCACCAATCCAGCAAGGACATCTGCAAACAGAGAAGACGCGCGAACCTTAGACAGAGTCACAGAACGCAGGGACTGCCACGCCACGACCGATGCCACTCGCAGCTCGTAGCGCCGAAACGAGGCTGTACAGTCTTTCAGCGCTCATCACCCAAAAGAAGAAAAAGAAGAAGTAAAAGAAAAGAAACTACCGAGTCTTTTTGTTGCAGTGCGTGCGCGGTGTGCGATATAAGAGAGTCAATGTGCACGCTCAGAACGCACTCCACAGTCCAGTGTAGACTATAGACGCTTTACACACGCGCCAGATTGAGCCGCCATAGCCGACCTTCTCCTGTTTTACCGAAATGCCGAGCCACTGAAGCGGGCCTTTATGAGCCTCCACCGAGGCCTAAATTTGTGCCAAATATTTGAGGGCCTAGTTACCTGAAACACAACTGGCAGCTGGTGCACTGCATCCTGAAATACGCCGATCGAGAAACTGGCCGGTTTGAGTCGAACTCACTTTCTTCTGTGACGTCACGTGCCGTTCAGACACACGTACAGCGTATAATCAATGTCGTGGGTTATCGATGGCCGGCATGCATTATTAAAAAAAAAAGAAACGCGTTTTTGTGGCTTTTACGAAGGTGCAAATACGTTGATTGAACAAAAAGTTGCAGGGAGTATCAGAAGCACATGTAGCGCGTAATCCTCAACATGGCGTCGTACCATTGGAGTCGCGTTTTGGACGGCTGGATGAAGCGGACTAGGCGATGGCGGCGCACGACGGCCTTGGTAAAACCTCAACATTAGAACTGTCGTTCGCCGTACCGGCAAATCTGTCCAACTTTGACGGTGATTTTTTTTACCGATGATATCAATTATAATTTATTTCGTACGACACGCCCAACCACAAAGCTAATTCACAAGAAAACTTCGCCGAGTAGTCGCCCCTTCTTCTGAGTAAAGACTTCGCTTGCCTTACACGAACACGAATGCGAACGCACAACAAAAAAAGAAATCGAAGGAGACAAAAAGTATTGTTGGGTTTGACAACTCCCTGATCGTCTGCATTTCTTCTTTTCTCCCATCTCCTGCCGTGGCCATTACCTCCGAGTTCATATTTCGGATTGTATTAGATATAAACGTGACTCTAGAAAAATATTGATTGGGTAGTCTTCTAATATCGTACTAAAGTCGCGTAACAAAAACAAAAACAAAAATAAAAAGGAAAAGGGGAGGGGTGCAGTGTCATTTTTAGGAGTACACTGCTTCCTTCCTTTAGGGTGAAAAGAGGAGCAAACAAATGCGTGACGCGAGGTTTCAGCAACTGAACTTATTGCGGAAGTTAGCTTGGCGCGCAGGTGAATAAACTTGTGTTTCGAACGCAGTCAGTCAGTCTTATCGTCGTCAGCACTGCAATATTAAACGGAAACAATCGGTACCCAGTCACTTCACTCACGTCGTCTTAACTTTGCAATGCCTCGCGCCACAATACTCTCGTTAGCACCGCACATCACATAGGAGTGGTAATCCATTCACAAAACAAAAAGCCGCCCTCCCTGGTTAGTGCAAATTCGAAACAGCCCAAGCAGCCTCGCACGATGACCAGAAATACATTGCAAAGCGTGAAATAATGTTAAAGCGCTCGCCCGCCAGATATCAGGTTCAAGCAAATAAACTGCAAATAGCTAGGCTAGGTGGCGCAAGATAGCGTTCAGTTCATAGGTTAAAAATATGTATATTTCATCAGGCTACCATTGTGCTGCAGGAAACGTTATCATGTGTATTGTACATCCAACGGCGTTGTTATGCACACATGTACACATCCCGACACTCTTAGCGCGAACACGACATTGGCGTATTTTCGCATTTCACTTCTAAATAATATTAGCGGGCACGAACTTTCATCGCTACATTATAGAACTAGATGAGCTCTTTCCGTAGCAATAATAACTTGGATGCCATCCCTTGGTTTCAAAGAGAAAAACTGGAAAAACCGGCGATCGCTTGTTCGCACTAACAGTGACGAGCTCTGCAAATTTATTAGGCCTACCACAGGCATGAGTGGGAGATTTACAAGGAGCTAATACGCACACTCGCACACTCGCACATACAAACATCAATGTGAACGTACGCTATCCTGATTACTAACCACCAAGCTCTACGCTTTCGCCTTTTATATTCGTCGTTTTGAAGGTACCGAGTTTCTCGATGAGCAGCTAAGCGATAAATAGTAAACTCAGGATATAGGCTCTGTATGGCCAGAAATACTTGACACGGGCTTCTAGTTAACTTACCTGGCCTCACGTGGCCTACTCACGTTTAACTTTTACTTCAAAGATAGAAAGAATGAGATAATAAACGTCTTGCGGTTGCAATATTCTGATAACTCTATCATTTTCCCTTACCCCTTCATGGCGATCAAAGAACCTCGGAACTACTTAACAACTTTACAGAAGTAGTCGCACGCATTTCTTTGTACTTACAGTTTCCTTTGTGTGCGATATATTTGGGCAGATTCAGAGATAACTGTGGTGTGAGTGAGTGTAAGTCATAAAACGTTTACTGTTATTAGTGGTTGATTCTGCAGATTACGCATCTAAGGATGGATTGCCACCTTATGTGTTTCAGGCACATAATTGTTTACGCGTCTATTTATATCGATATTCCGTCTGGTGCAATGGTGTCCCTAATAAAAACAACATATTAATTTAGAACGAAAAATAAACATTTAATGAGGCTAACGTGTGACGACGAACTTTAAAAAGGAACGTGCCATATATCTGTCGGTGGCGGAAGTGCACTGACCCGAAGCAGCGCGTTACAGCTAATTTCCTCACACGGCACGTTCATGAATGTTTTGAAGAAGAACACTTGGTGACGCCCCGAATAGGGTTGGAATTCATTACAACAGTACATAATTTAATAGAAAAGGGATCCGGGCAGAGCGGGATTAAAACGCCATTCCTCTTCGTGACCGCCGCATGCGTTGCCAACTCCGCCCCGCACGCGCCTTTTTCTAAAGCATATTTCTTCTCTAGAAAATCACACAATGCGGTGACACAATCGCTATAAAACACCGAAAGACACTAGCCATGAATAACGGCCTGTAGTTGAGTTTCTTGGAGCATAATACTATAACAGGGCCATCTGAACTTAGGAAAAAAGAATATATAGAGAATAAGGCACAGACATACCACTGCACTACCAACTGTGATTTAATACTTCCTTATCCTTCTTAACCTTGAGTTTGTGCGTTATTGTTTCAAAAGCCACAAAAAAGACAGCTTATAACCTAAAACCCAACTAAACCTAAATTTTATATCACCCGCACTTCACCGGGTCATAAAACCCCGGAAATATCCTTTTTCTTTGGTATAGAGCTTGATTCAGGGCTCGCTGACGCACGTCGCTTCGTTTTCTTCTATGGCCAAGGTCTAGAGCATCTCTCATGCACACTGGTTCTTGTGTATTGCGATGCTAGTGACACTGCTGAACTCTGCACTATATGCACAGTAGCGGCAATGTGCTGGCAGATGACCGGCTGTTGTGCCTTTAGAGATGCTGCGTGTTCTCTTGTCATGTCGTTATTGCATCTGCCACTGTGGCTGTCCCTTCTTTTTCTTTATATTCTTTTTTCTTAAGTTCAGCTGGCCCTAATATAGTAACACTCGCCATCTTCGCTATTGTCGAATATGCTACAACTGTCTGAGGGCACACAACTCCTCAAGAAGTGGCAACCTCTCAAGTGTAGGTTGTTGGTCGTTATACATTTTCTTTATAAGGAACATGTTCTCAGCGAAATACATAGTATGCACGGGGACAACATTAATATTGAAGTAGCGTACTGCCAAATGGCAGCGCCATATATTGCGCAGGAGCAACAGTAAGATCATGTTGTAGCGACCGTCATTTTCCCCTCCTGTCGCTCAAAATCGTATGGCATGGGGCGTTAGGAAGAATTATTTTTATGGCAGTTGCTGAATCGGATAACATTTTGAAATGACAAAACTTTAACTAGAATTGTTGGACTCTGCAACGTAAAAGATATAAAGTCTTTGTTTTAGTAGGTGCCACCATTCGCTTGACTCGCTTTAAGATAATCCACCCTAGGTCAGGAATGTACAAAAAGCGATACAAAGGAATTGTTGAAATAAAATCGATGAAATCCTTCATAATTTGTTTGCGTGTGACATTAGATAAATTTTAGTGTGCGAAACGCGTGACTAAAAACGAATAAGTGCCAAGAACTTCTTTCATATACACATATTTCATCGCTCGACGAAACACTACACTCAGGAAGCGCACCGCGCAATCTCCAAAAGATAGCGGTTCGGTAAAAATTAATATTTTTGGAATCCGTGAAACTATTAACAATGTGCCTCACAACGCTAAAGTTATTATATTTATATCATGTATACAGCTCGCGTATTTTTGACTTTTCACATCGTTTCTTAAAAATCCATTAAGGCCAAACGAATTCCATATAATCCTGTAAGTTATAGTGCTAGGGGGACGATATGTATGTAACTGATTGTCCCGACAACTGGAGAAAAAATAAACACATTATTCAAATTAAAAACTAGCTGAGCGCACGTGGGAACCGCGTTGGTGCGCTGAAGTTTCCACTCGGGCAAAAGGCGCAGGGCTGCAGGTGAAAAAACGCGGATGATAAATTTATCAGCCGCGTCAATCCCGCCAAATCATTAGAAATCAATTTATACGGAGTAGCATCGTATCGAAGTTGGGTATGGTTCAACCTTTTTTATGCATTCGTTCATCTTTTGAAATCGGGGCACCCGCACCTCGGCAGAGAACTTTTTAATGACAACCCAGTTACCAAACTAAAGGAACTAAAGGCGGAATATAAAATCCAGAGTCTTCGAGCTCATTCTGGTAATATGAGAAATACTCAAGAATTGCTCCATTATGAGATAACGGCTCCCAAATTTGGGATACTTCGTCTGCTTTTAGGCATTCGTTCAACGTTCGAAATCGGGGCCCAAGCGCCTCGCCAGGGAACTTTGTCAGGACAATCCAGTTCCCAACTAAAGGCAGAATATAAAATGCAGAGCTCTCGAGCCCATAGTGATAGGCTGGCAAATACTTCAAAATAAACTTTTTTTTTGCAAAAACCGGTCCCAAGTTTTGATGGTTCGCCTGTTTTTACGCATTCATTCATCTTTTGAGATACTAGCACATTTGCCTTGAGAGAGATCTTTTTCAGGGCAACTACCCAGTTGCCAACTAAAGGCAAAATATAAAATTCAGAGTCTCAAGCCCATCTTGGTACTATGGCATATACTCAAAAATGAAACACCTTTGAGAAAATTTGTCTTAAATTTGAAATATTTCATCTGCGTCAAGGCTTTCGTTCAACTCTTGAAATTGTGGCACACTCGCTTTGACGGGGGACTTTTTTAAGACAATTCAGTTCCCAATTAAATGCGGAATGTAAATTCCGTAGCCCTCGAGCTTATCCCGGTATTATGGCAAATACTCCAAGATTAATCCTTTTTTTTGAGAAAACCGTTCTCAATGTAGGGTTAGTAAGACTACTTTTACGCATTCTTTCATCTTTTTTATTTTTAAATTTTTTCGCACTCGCCTAGAGAGGAAGCTTTTTCATCACAACCCAGTTCCCAACTATACGCGGAATATAAAAGTCAGAGCCCTCGAGCCCATCCTGGCACGATGGCAAATGCTCGAAAATTAATATTTTTTTTATAAAAGAAGTTTTATAGTAGAGTTGGTTCAACTGTTTTATGTAATCGTTCATCTTTCTAAATTCGGGCAACCGCGCGTCATCAGGGAACTTCTTAACGACAAACTAGTTCAACCTAAAGACAGAATGTAAAATGCACATTCATCGAGCCTGTCTAGGTACAATGGTAAATACTCCAAAATGAATCTCTCTTGAAAAAAAAACCGGTCTTAAAGTTGGGTTGGGTCGGCTGCATTTACGCAGTAGTTGATTTTTTTTTTAAATTTGGGCACTTAAGCCTTGTTATGGAACTTTTTTACTACAAACCAATTTCTCACTGATGGCGTAATATAAAATACAGAGCCCTTAAGCCCATCCTGGTACTATGCAAATACTCCAGAATGAATCCTTTTGGGGAAAACTGGTCTCAAGTGTTTCGGCTGCTATAGCGCATTCATTCTACTTTGAAATTCGGGCATACGCGCCTCACCCAAGCACTTTTAGAGGTCGGCCTAGAACTGAACTGGTGATGAAATTCAAAATCAATGTCCCTACTATGAGCTACTGCTATGTCAAATTCTTTAAAATTAGGCATTCTTGTGTAAACTTGTTTCGATGTGGACATAGATCGACTATTTTCAGGTGTTCCTTCATCATTTTAATATACCAGCGCCTCATCCAGGAATATTTCGAGGTCGACTGAATTCTTAACTGCACGGTAAAAAACTTTTAAAGTCTAAGGGCTTCAGTCCTATTCAATGAATGTGATATCAAGACAAATATATGAATACGCACTTTTCTCGATTTGCTTTGGTTGTTTGTGCGCAGGGCCATTGGAATAAATAAAGTAATGTAAATATTTAGCATGTGACTAAATATTATTTTTGACATGTGAAGGCTAAGTACACAAAAAAGCATCCCCTCATAAATCGTTTATTCACTGCAGACTCCCATTCCTTAGGATAAAAAATCACGGTTATAATCATATATGTTAATAATAAACAAGAAATCTTTTAAAATCTTGTTTTACTTTTTTTGTCGTAATACAAACAGTGGTTTTTGTTAGTCTAGTTTATTGATGTCAGTCACAAAATACGGTAAATGATCCTAATCGTCTAAACGAAAAGGAATCCGCCTAATTCTGCAAATTGGTCTCAGGAACCCCAAAAAAATAATTTCGAAAAACAAATGCACTCTGAATATATTGACCCTTCAGGATAACTGCAGTAGAATGGCAAGTCTTGTTTTGGCTGTGTTTTTAAACTGGGCTCGTTTGAACGCCGCTGTTTCTAAAAAATGTGTGTGAGGTGTCCGCAAAATGTACTCTTGTACAGATGTAATACACACCTTAGACACTACACACCTTAGACACTACATAATTAGCTAAAATATTAGAGAGTTGCACTATGTAATTTATGCAATAAAAAAAGTTGCTCATACACCAGAACAAATCTTAAACTTCGATAAAGTAGGATAGCCTCCGTAGCGACAATACATAAAAAAACTTTATTCGACTCAGGAACCTGCAATTTAAACATAATCATCTTGAAATTTTGGCAGAAATATAACAACATGTACTAAAATGAAATAGTAGCATGGTAAATTGTTCAAGGGGTAACGTTTCGAAGTTATGACCACATCTGCATAGTAAATGCATAGGCTTCTATCAGAGGGCTGTCATAATACGCTAAGAGATGGCGCAAGCAAACAATTTCACAAATTTCTGGGGATGTATTCGAATGATATACCTCCAAACGTATTTTTAAATATTCAAGGGATGACTTCTAGTTCAATGAAAACGGTCCTGCTGTAATTGTTTTGCAAAAGCCGCAAAAACAAGCCGCTTCACCGCGGGTCCAAGTATTTCATCTAGGACGTGCGGCAAGTCACGTTTCAGATTGGCGCGAAGGACGCTAGTGTATCTATTATAGTATGTTTTTTATATGGACTGTCATTGTGCGGCTGCAATAGCCGTCTTGAAGTAATCTCTCAATTGGAAGCGATGCTTCACGGTCACAGGAATCGATTTTCCCAAAACATGCATCTAGAGAAACAGCGACTTCCAGCAGGTCTTGTGTAAGTATCTAGGCCGTAGTGAACTCGATTACTTATAGCGCTAAACCCAGCGCGGCAGTCTTAAGGAACCCTAGGCAGTATTTCCGCGAGCGCTGCTGACCAAGTATGCAGCGCGCCCGTGGCCTAACGGTTATCGTGGTTTTCTTCCACACAGAAAGCCAGGGTTCGTTTCCTGTCCACGGCTACACATTTTTGTTGACGTTGTAAAGTGATGTGCCGGTAAATTTGAGAACCGTCTCGCTGATTCGAGGTTAGAATCTTCTACGCACCCTCCCCTTCCCCCCGACGTGAACCTCCAGCGCCGCAGAATCCCCCACACCAGGAAGATCGGGCGCACGTCCGCCCAGAACAAGCTGTGGCAAGGAAGACCGACGTGTGGCGGACGGTCGACAGGCGACCGCTGTGCTACCACTGCGGTGAAGCTGTCCATGTGCACCGGCGATGCCCCTACCGGCAGACCGGACTTCGCGGGTTCGCGCCGGACGCCCCACGCCCAAGGAGCGAAGAACGACCGCGAGACATTGAAGAATACCTGCAACATGCACCGCCTCCAGCGCCCGCTCCCTCTCGAGGATACTGTTCACCAACACCACGACGTCCACATTCGCCGATGCACCGACCCCGACGTGAAAGCCTGTCGCCCCTTGCTCCTCGCCGTTTAGCTAGGTACGGCAATGCCGGGAGGTCGTGTTGCCGAAGACGAACGATGCCAAGATCCTCCAAGATCGTCGGAGCTCTCCCACTCTATCGCCGCCACGCCCCGAAACTAATGCCCGTGAATAACAAAGGTAGCATCTTCTCCCTCCCTCTCTGACGCGCACACCTTTAATCTTTATGTTTTGCTTCTTTACACCCGCGCGTCGACTGTAGCACCACCTGGAATGGCCCAAAATAGCAGACGGCCTTACTCTACTTGAGTCAGAGCGCTGTCAAAAGCTGAAAGTCACGCAAATACATACACACAGGCTAAAAGTGCAGTGTCACGGTCTACCAGCCTTGAAGGATGTGTTCAAAGAAAGACCAAGGTATATGTACATGGGTAGCGAAGCTTCCATAGAAGCCCACATGTCGAAAAAATGGCGGCCCATGGGGCTGCTTTAGCGCCATCTATGAGTCGTGGGGACACTTCCGGCGGAACAAAAAATAAACAGGAAATGACGACATTTCCGAAAAAAACGTGACGTCATGCGTGCGTGCGGTTTGGCGCGAAAATTAAACAAAAATAATTTCAGAGACTACAGGTAAAATGAACGACATATACACTAAAAAGTCTCAAACATAGCTCTGTGTTTGAGCTTTGTTTGATACTTTTTAGTGTGTGTGTCGTTCTTTTTACCTGCAGTCTCGGGTTTTTCTTGGGATGTTTACTCTACACTGGATCGTTTACGCCCTTATTTCCCCTTGCTCTTATATTTTGTTCGAATGTTTTTTTTTCTGCAGCCAACTTTGTGAGCCGACCTGCTATGAGAGTAGTTTCATTTCGTCACACCATCGTGTCTTTGCACTGTGGTTAAACTCGAGCCGCAGTGTTTTGCTCTTTGTTCCTTCAGGGTCCTTCGGAAATATGTGGGAAACCTTAAAGCGAATGATGTAATTTCACAAAAAAAGAGTGAATCAAATTGCTGGAGTGTGTTGCGTGTGAAATACACTACAGTAACTCTAACGCCAGTCCAACGTCGCATTAACAGTCGCGTTTTATTTGTTTTATTCACTTACAATCATTCAATCAGATTACTCACTAGAATCATACAATCGGTATTCACTATTTTGAAAGTGTAATGGTGGAAGAAAACTAGTAGATCGGTACATAAGGCACATTATAACATAATAAGACAATGTACAATCGGCTGGATGGTGTGAGGACATGACAGTTTACAGGCAGCCACTAATAACTCAGAGGTTTCACAGTGTTCCGAGTACAACTGTGTTCACCACTGTAATACACAGAAAAAAAAGCTACACTTGTTTACGCAGTCCTTGGGCACAGTACCATAATGCTGAAAATATTTTAACTTGCATCTCCTGGTGCTGCTACACTGCAACGCAACGATTGTTTGGTGCAGGTCAAGGAAGCCAAGTTGAGTAAACCATCTTGGAGCCCTGTGGTATGCTGCACTTCATAAGCCAGTGTTGCTTCACAGCTTTATACGCTATATATGTGAATCAGTTTGAAGACTACATTACTCCTCAAGAAACCGAAGAAAATGAAAGGTTCGAATAGAACATGCCTACACTGCTTTAAAAAGTACTCTGGGTGGTCTAACGTACGTAGCCTGTGCACTTGCTGCCTAGCTTTACACTTTGCTGCTGTATCCGTCTCCGGCTAAACCGGCTCACATTGCTCATTCTAAGCTGGGCTTCAACGAGTGCATCGACAGCAGGAGACACATGAACGCGGACACTCTCAACGACTTCGGCAACAGTCCTCATCTGACGTTGTCGTTGCAGCCTTCTTTGCAGCCTCTTGTTACGCTCTTGAAGCTGTCGCACCTTGGCTCTCAGGGCGTTCACCTTCTTCTTGTCGATGCTGCGGCTTTTGCCGGGTGCTGCAATTTGACAAATGAACCAGATCAGGTCTCCAAGAAAAACTTGCATTCGCCATAAATTTATTAAATGTGTAATCTATTCACACTCAAAAATACTCCTCAGTGATTTGAAGTGTCTTTAAACAAGAACAGCAAGTATGACAAACTACACATATGCAATTCAAGTTAAGGAAAGCAGCAGTACACCTTTATGTCGGACTAGGCGCTTCATGTTGGCCAGAGACCTGATAGTCCAAAAAGACAAGGGCGCACACAAAATACTTGCTTTTCCTGAGTAAAAACTAGTTGAAAGTCAGCGCTTGTCCTGTATACTTCTTGTCCTCGTCTTTTTCGTGCTATTTTATATGTTTAACTAAGAAACATGCAAGTCAGAACAGGCATCCAAACTGTGAAATGCATTTTTTAAAGCTTGACCATACCTTACTTATGCCGATGGCACTGTAACAGCGAAGCGCTCGCACAAAAACAGGCAACTAATGTTTGGCAGATAGGACAAGGAACCATGACAGGCTCAGCATCACACACATATGACCAGGGCAGCTTTTCGATAACTATAAAAAACACTGTCTTACGTGAGGTTTTGCGGGAAGACTTATGATTCTGTGAAACCGGTTGAGCTGTTTTGATTTGATGGTGTTAACACCTGCGTGTGGAACATTTTTTTGTATTTTTGTGTGCTTGACAATGACAATATACCGTGAAACACAAAAATGTGAACTTTGAACAAACTTCGATTTGTAGCTGCCAGCTACCCGGTCTTGTGATGTGACTCCTTGCGCCATCAGCTCTCAAGATAAAGTTTAGTATCCGCTGGTGTTTTTCGAGCCTTGGCTTTTTATTTTTGCGGTCTGACCTTTTATAATTTCACAAAAAATAACTGCAAAAGAAAAAAGTTCGCATCATAGAAACCACTCACATTTGTGAGAAGGCCCAGCAGCACAGCCAGAGAGAGAGTCTCTAGGCGACGGTGAAGAAACCAAAATCTCCATGTCAGCCACGTCCCGCTGGACTCTTGAGCAGGAGCAGCACCTTGATGTAAAGCGTAGCTGTGATCAACTGCAAAAATAAATAAAAAAAGGTTTTTACAAAAGCTGTAAGCAAGAAAGCAAGTTCAACAAAGCGGAAAGTTGGGCGAGTTGGTTGTTCATCTTAGCTGGCAGAAACAGTGCCTCTCTGTGTACTTTTACAGCGCCTGTCTGTATACTCCTTGTTTCTTGTCCTTCGTCAAGTTGGGCTGTTTCTACCAGTTAAAAAAGCAAGCTCACAAAAAAATGGAATAAAAGGATAGCACAAACAATATTCGGCCACCACTTATTATGGGCCCCTAGTGGACTGTTACCTAATAAGGTGCACGAGTATGTGTGGTCCAATGAAGCCGCAGAAATCGGCTCTGCAAATTTAATGTGAACTAAGCGAAGGAGAAGAGCTTGAAGTTCTTTCTTATTCCCCTATTTGAACGCATAAAAAGGAAATTCACCTTCGTTTTATGACAGGTTTATTTCAGAAGACTGGTGGTCAGGGTGACCACAGGAACTCCGCGAGTCTGAGCGGCCGGAGTACGAGCAGCTCGATGAGGCTGGCGAACTCCTCTCTGCAAATTTAGCGTGAAGTTAGTCATAGAATAGTAGTTGAGTTCATTTCTATGTGTCTATTCTAACACACGACAAGAAAAATCACCTTGTTCCCACGAAAGTTTCATTTCGAAAAACTGGTCGTCAGGGTGACCACAGAAGCTCCGTGAGTCTGAACTGCCGAAGTATGTGTAGCTCGGTGAGGGTGGCGAACTCACCTCTGCAAATATACGGTGAATTCGCCTACTTTAACACAAAATGTAAATCACTTTCTTTCATGGGCAGCTTTATTTTGGAAGACTGGGTGTCGGCATGGCAAAAGATGCTCTGTGGACCGATATTGACGTTGGTTATGTCACTTCAAATAAAACATGTCATTATAAACGGGCCTGAAATGAACTTCTAGCAGTACCTCTAACCATGTTCTACCAGCTTTTTCCAGCTAATCTCACCTAGTTTTATTGCTAAATGCTCAGGTCATGAAGACCATAAGGTGATGCAGTGGTGCTGGCAGTTGCTGCCACTTTATGTTAGTTACAATAAAAAAGCTCACCATGCACAACTGCTGAACCTGGAGAGCTTTTGCTGCAAATGTCGCCATGTGTTGTCTCTACAAATAATATAAAAATGTTATGAGCCCACAGAAGCAATATTTCAGCCCCATGTGGTAACTATTTTTCTATGAGCGGGTTAACCGTGCTTAGTCACAAAGTGCACGGAAGGTTTATTGGTCTGCTTACCTTTTGTGGGAAGCACACTTGGCAACGCATTGTGACGGAGGTGTCCAGGCCGCAGGAAAGCTGACTCCTCAAAATGTAAGGAGCAAACTACCCTGTCTCGTAGCTGCCATGGAGTCTTCCCCTGTAGACTTCGGTTGTTGCAGAACCAAACCCAGGCTTCGCGCCTGCAGATAAGGCATGGTGCTGTGTGGGTGCCGTGAATACTTATGAAAAGAAAATGTAGCCAAAATGTCCACAAACCAAAGCAAATCAGAGCAAGGACATTAACAAATGCATGACATCAACGCTCTGTGTACATCATGAAGAGTAAAACACGAGTCTTACGCACAGATGGCCTACTATATATATGTGTTGTACCACTGATATCCACGCCGATGATCACGACACTAGGCTCCTCAGAGCCAGGCCGGTACAGGTAAATTTGAATATCGTGGGCAATTTTATAATGACGGCACACAACGCTGCGAAGTCAACATTCCTACTATAACATATTACGCCTTCAGGTGTAGTTTCTTGTGCACATCCAGACAACCCTAATAGTTTTAGGTAAAACTAACAAGAGTTAAGAGAAGACCGAACAAGGGGGCATGACATCACACAGCAGGCATGTTACTGACAGTAGCTAAGTCTCACCTTCAAGAGTCGAGGGGAAACCGGTGCAGCGAGATGCCAGCCGTACGGGTGTCGCTTTCACACACTTCCACAGAGCACCGTTTCTTTGCGTATCGCGCTGTGCTCATCATCGCACGTTGAGCCCCTTGGACGCAGTAGTGTCCAAGGTCCAAGCGCACGACTGCCAAGTTCCCGCGCAAGTAACTGGGCTAATCACGCCCAAGCAAACAACAAAGCTTCCCAAACGGTGTTAACTGCCGCTAAAACAGTTAAAAGCGAAAAGCACATGGAGGCCCAAACACAAGCAAGCAGACGGACGTCAACAGCCTGTCTTTCCGCGCGCCACAAGGTCTACAAAGAACTGCGAATATCGCTATTGCTAGCCGGCCTTTTTGCTAGTGGCGTACAGAGGACGCTAATAAGAAGTATGCATATTATTAGCAAAAACAAAGACAGCTTTGAATTTTGTAGCGCGCCAAATATGATTGATAATATCTAATAATTATATTTAGCTTGTTTAAAAATACAAATGATTATACTTCTAGTCACAAACTAATTAATTTTATTAATGTTTCTCCCCACCTCTCCTAGTCGCGCTTCAATCGCATCCTTCACGTGACCCTCCAGGCCGATGTCGTTGGCGATTTGTTTTGAACCGCTTTTTGGCCGAAGCTTCAAAAGACGATGAAAGCCGTGACGCTGTATAGTCGGCGTTATTTGATTGGCAACATCAGCTCACAGCGTGCACTGCACTCCGACAGCAGAGGCATTCCTTCTCCCCCTCCTCTAACGCGCACAACTTTGATTTTTATGTTTTGCTTTTTACACTCGCGCGTCGACTGTAGCGCCGCCTGTATTGGCCCAGATAGCAGGCGGCATTCTTCAAAGGATGTCGCGACTTTTCCGTGTAAGGGGCTTTACACGAAACGACGATTCTGCAACAGTGTCGAATAAACTCAACGTTATCATCGACGGCCATGACGCGACAGCACTCGTCCACAGCAGAGCAGACTACTCCGTTTTGAGTAGGAGACTCTCTTGTCGCCTTCGGAAAGTTACGACGTCGTGGGATGGACCGCACATACGAACCGCCGGCGGACATCTTATCACACCTGTCGGCAGGTGCACTGCTCAAGTTGAGATCCATGGTGAAACCTGTCCTGTGAAGTTCGTCGTTCTGCAAGACAGTTTCAGGGACGTCATTCTCGGAATGGACATCTTGTGCGAATACGGCGCCGTCATCTACCTGGCAGCCAACCAGCTGACACTGCGGAAACCTGCGGAACTTGCCACCGCGCTCGAGTGTGCTGGTGCCCATCGGAACCGAAACAGCAATCTGCGGAGACGCCCTGCTGGAGGGTAATGTCCAACTACCTCTAGGCAGAGGGATTGGTGTCTCCAAAAGCGTAACAGAGCTCCAAAATGGATGCACCGCTGTCCTCGCAACGAACTTCCGACAAGAGGCTCAGCACATTACAAAGGTACCACCGTGGGACACATCGACAAGCTCCAGTACACAGCCGCAATCGCCGGAATCTCTAAAGACTCCCCTCCGTCGCAACGCGAGACAGCGTCATTCTCTGAGGTCGACATCGGCCCAACCTTGCCCCTTCTCCCTTGGCGACAGCTGACTGACCTCCTCGCCGAATTCAAGAATGCTTCGCCACGTCATCAATGGTGCGCCAGATGACGGTTGCGAAGCATCGAATAGTTACTGATGACAACGCACTTCCTGTGCATCGGCCACCGTACCCAGTTTCCGTGAAAGGGAAATCATCCAGAAGAAGTTCATGAAATGCTTGATGACGACATCGTCCAGCCCTCAAACAGTCCTTGGGCTTCCCTTTAGTAATGTTGAAGAAGAAAAACGGAACTATAAGGTTCTGCGTGGACTATCGCCGGCACAACGCAGGAACAAAAAGGACGTCTATCGGCTGCCCCGCAATGACGACACTCTGGATCGGCTGCGCCAAGATCGATACTTTTCGTCGGTGGGCTGGAAGATTGATGTCGACGAACGAGATCGTGAGAAGACAGCCTTCGTCACGCCGGACGGACTGTATGAATTTAAAGTAATGCTGCTTGGGCTGTGCACAGCCTCCGCAACCTGCCATCGCGTTATGGACACCGTCCTTTCCGGCTTCAAATGGTAGAGCTTTCTCGTCTACCTCGACGACGTTGTGGTGTTTGCATCGAATTCGATGAGCACCTGAGACGACTGCGATACGTGCCACAGGCTATCAAGACTCCTGAGCTGACGCTCAAGCCTTTCAAGTGTGGGTTCGCCTATGGTGAGCTGAAATTCTAGGGACACGTCGTGAGTGCTCAGGGTATAAGCCCTGATCCTGCAAAGACGTCCGATGTCGCCGAATTCCGAAACCATCCAAGAAGAAGGCGGTCCGAAGATTCCTTGTGCTGTGCGCCTACTACAGCCGTTTGGCTCGTGACTTTACCCAGGTTTTTGCACCGCTGACGCATCTGACGAAGGACGACGTGCAGTTCATGTGGGGAGAAGAGCAAGAACAAGCGTTCGGCGAACTCAAGCGAAGGCTCCAGTCGCTCCCATCCTCGCGCATTTTGATCAGTCGGCGGAGATCAGAAATCCACATGGACGCCAGCAATACCGGTCTCGGTGCGGTACTCGTTCAGCGAGAAGAAAAAAGCAGAGAGAGTAATCGCTTACGCAAGCCGGGCGCTGTCCAAGACAGAAAAAACTTATTCAACGACCTACAAAGAATGTCTTGCTGTCGTCTGCGCGATAACCAAGTTTCGTTCCTACTTTTACGGGATCCCGTTCCGCGTGGTCACAGACCACCACGCCCTCTGCTGGCTCACCATCCTCAAGGATCCGTCTGGACGCCTCGCCCGCTCCATCCTTCCACTGCAAGAATTCGGCGTGACCATTGTGCATAAGTCCGGCCGCAAGCATAATGACGCTGACTGCTTGTCAAGGGCTCCAGTCGAACCTCCCTTTGCCGGTGCCAACAACGATGACGACGCCTGTTTTCTTGGCGTAATTACCGCTACCCACATGAGGGCACTTCAACTCGACGACATGGAACTTCGCTCCGTGATCGACCCCCTCGAAGGTCGAGGAGGCTTATTCCCACAGGACTTTTCTCGGGACCTATCGAGCTTTGTCCTGCGGCGAGGCGGGCTCTTCAGAAACGATTTCGCAATGAGCAAAACTCCCTGGCTGCTGGTTGTCCCGGCCAGCCTCAGAGACGAAATCTTTCAAGCATGCCACGACGACCCAACGGCTGGACATCTCGGCTTCAGCAGGACCCTTGACAGGATTCGTGACAAGTACTACTGGCCAAAACTCCCCAAGACTGTTCATCTGTACACACGGTCATGTCACGAATGCCAACTGCGTAAGAAGACTCCAACGACACCTGCTGGATTCCTGCAACCGATATCGGCGTCAACGTCGCTATTGCAACACATTGAAATGAATTTGCTTGGGCTCTTCCCGCCGTCGACGTCGGGGAACCGCAGGATAATCGTGGCTGCAGATTACCTCACCCGGTACGCGGAGACGAAAGCCCTTCCGTCGGGGACAGCAGTGGAAGTTTCCATGTTTTCCATTGAATTTATTCTTCCACATGGCAGCCCCGAAATCTTGATAACCGACTGAGGGTCATCGTTCTTGGGTCAGCTCACGCAAGAGATCCTTCGGCTCAGCCACACCAGCCATCGTCGGACCACCGCGTACCCTGCGCAGACCAACGGGCTAACGGAGCGGCTAAACAAGCCGATCGGCGACTTGATCTCCATGCACGTCGACGTAGAACACAGGACGTGGAACGAGGTATTACCATACTTTAAGGTAGCAAATTGGGTCAGTTGGTTCATGATCACCTAAAGAAGGCAAAAAATACAAAGACGAGGAAGTAAACAGACAGGAGCGCACTCGCGACGGCTTTTTATTTGTGAAAACAATCATATATAAATTCGAACTAACACATACTCTCTTCTAAGTTCTGTTAAACACCCGTAGGAAAAAAAATACTCATTCCCCGATAAGGAAAGGGACGTGTCACTTATGCATTTTTTGCCCTTTTGCCTGGATTTCGAAGGCCTTGTGCAGTTCTCTAGAAACCGTATCCGGGTATCTAGCCAGAAGCCTGGTGTCGCAAAATGACGGGGCACATGGGCAACGACTACAGTAACTGGCAAGATGTCCCGATGGAGTAATTTTCGTCACCGCGGCGTGTTCCCGTGCACGATCATTGAAACACCTTCCCGTCTCGGCCGACATAAGACGAGCCGCATGACGTAGTAATTTACTTTTTTTACTTACTGTTTACTTTTTCGTCCTTGTATTTGTTGCGCTTCTTTTGGTATTACCATCTGTCACGTTCGCCTACAACACTGCAGTTCAAGAAACAACCGAGTTTACATTATTCAAGCTGGTGCATGGCAGGGAAGAGACGACCATGCTGGACGCGATGCTGCCAGATGAGCCAGTGGATGACGTATGCGACAATGCACATGCGGTTAGTCAGAGAGCCGAAGAGGCACGCCAACTGGCCGTATTCGAATCCACGATCAACATTGTGTCGACGCTCGCCGGTACAATTTTTGTCGCCGCGCCGTCCACTTCCAGCCCGGAGACAGAGTGTGGGTGTGGATGCCGATTTGTCGCAGCGGTCTCAACGAAAAACTGCTGAAGCGCTACTTTGGGCCTTCCAAGGTCATCCGACGCCTCGGAGATCTGAACTACGAAGTCCTTGTCCTTCCCGACGAAACACGACCATACGAGACGTCAGCCGCGAACCGAGTAGGTGCACGTCGTCCGGCTGAAGCCATATTACGAACGATAAAACTTTCCACTCTCGTCGACGAGTGAACTGTGAACTGTGGCTCGCGGTTTTGCTGTCCTTTTGCTGTAGGATTTTTTTGTCGCATCGAGCATCGACAAGATGCATTTTCTTAAAGAGAGGAATAATGCCGCGAGGGCAGCTCAACAAGTAGGCAGCATTCTACTTCTGGCTTCTGTGCACTGCGGTTGGAGAATCATGAGCTCCTCAAGAGCGTCGATAACGGCCCTCGCAAACCACGATTCATCTTTTTCTTCGGCTAACTCGTATTCTCGTACCGTTCTGCCTCCCCTGCCTTCAGGAGCCATTGTGCGCAACTCAGTACTGCTGCACGGTGACACGAGTGCCCGCCCATACAAGATAGGCGATTTCAGGGCCAATTGAAACGTCTTGGTGTGACTGGCTCATCGAGGCGCTCGCCGCCTACCAAATGATTCATCTCTGGATGGTGACCTTCAAGGCGGAGGAAGCCAAGTTGCGCCTGTTCATGGCCAAGGAATTTTAGGGAAAGGGCAAGCGTTGCATCGTCGTGAACCCGGAGAATGGGGACGTCCGCAAGCAATTGCATTGGCTCCCTTTCGACGTATCAGACGAAACCTTCAGGTGAGCCCTAGGGCTCTTTGGGAAGGTTCAGGATTTGACGCGTGAAAAATAGAAGGCGGAAGGATTCACCGGCGTCCAGTCGACGACCGGACTGGTGCGGCTAAGCCTAAAGGAGGGCGTCACTTTAGAACTCCTTCAGCACCAGTTAAGGTTTGCTGGTAGCAACTTTTTATTCGTGATTCCGGGACGTGATGCATTATGCCTACGCTGCAGAGGGTTCTGGACACATTCGATGAGAATGTCTTCTACCGTGATGCGACGAATTCCATCGCTTTGGACTCGAGCAAGACAGCTGCGTTCGTACCTACGCTACAGTTACGCAAGAAGTGGTGGCGGATGGAGGTGGTGTCCTAAACACGGACGAGGAAGAGGCAGAGGAGGCCGCACGGGACGTCGCAATGGAGGTCTCCGCCTTAGCCGGTGCGAAAGAGGCCCCCGGTCGATGTACTGAAAGAAGTGCACCCTCCACAGTTGCAGCCCAAGGGGACGCAGTGAAACCCGACCCTTCGCAAGCGTCAAGCCGCAGTCCTGCCGTATCGAGCGACGTCCAAATGTCTGTATTAAAAACTTAGATGCCATCCAAGCCCTGGAATAAAAAGACAAGAGCCAGGTCAGTCTGAGCGACGACAACTCCGAGCTTAGAGACGCCAGTGAAACCACCATGCGGCCAGGGGAAGCATCAGCACGCCCCGAGTTCAAGTGGCAAAGGAACACCACACGGAGGAGCGCTTTAACCCGAACCCTCGCATCCCGACGGAAGAGTGACGCCGGCCATCCCCTCAGTAGGTCACTTCTTTTTTTCTTTGCTCCCTGCTCATCTATCGACAGTGTTCTCTTCGCATGACCTTGCCCGCACCCACTTTTCCACAAAAAGTGGCCCGTCAACTTTACAACTCTCAATTATGTCAGTCTTGTGGCGAGAAGACGAAAGTAATGGGTGCTGGTCACTATTCTGCACGAACGGGTTGATGTCGCTATTTTGCGAGAGACCGATATTGCCACAGACGGTCAAGTAAAGGAGATGACGCAATTTTTTGATTGCCACTTCGTCATTTGCTTCTCGAGGATATTTGGACATAGCGGATGTTAGGCGATAATGATTCGCAAGAGGAGAGGCATCGCAATCTGCCCCCTAGTGGGAGGGTAACAGGAATAGAGCGGGTGTGCGCTGTAGAAATGCTGCATTGCGGACAGCTTCACAAGCATGTATCTGTGTATGCACTTAATGACGCGACTGAGCGAAGGGACGTTTTCAAACATCTTCGCCAGTATATCAACACACCTTGTCGAATAATTATCGCTGGCGATTTTAATTGTGTGCTGGCCGAGAGCGATTGCTCGAAGCGGCTGAAAGCGGACGTCAGGTGCGCGCGACTGCGAAAACAGCTGCGCGACTTCGACCTGGTGGATTCTAAGGACAACGAGAAAACAGTCGACCCAACGTACACGCATTGGCAAGGAAATTGCCATGCTCAACTAGATCGTATCTACCTCTCAGGAGAATTTTCAGCAATGACACCTGTGTTAGAAGTCCTTCACAGGGCGTTCTCAGACGACGCTCTGGTCACAGTTACGCTGGGTAGACCCCTTGCCGTGAACTCAGAAGTACTCTTGGTGGAGCAGCTGGAAGCTAAACGAAAGCCTAATTGAGGACGAACAACTGCGCACGCAGCTAAAGGACCTTCTCGAGAGCAAAACTGGAGGTGCGCCCATAAACGCGGTAACCTGGGAGGAGATGAAAGAGGACGTCAAATTCAAAGCCGTTCCGGTACTGTCACGAATAAGCGGCGCGCGAAAGGGCGTATAAGCGCCGCTTTCGAGAGCTATGTGTTTGTCACGTCCACAAGTGCTAGGCATCGGGTGCCAGGATTTTGGCAACGATGAATTTGGTATGTAGAACAACCATCGTCATCATTATCATTTACCGCCGAGACCTCCCCGACGATAGATGGCCCTCGCCAAGCCCAGAGATCCTGTCCGCGCCGAGGCCATTCTATTTGAGAGTAGTGGAATGTATTCCCCCTAGTAAATTATTTGGTTTGCTTTTTATTTTCTTTCTTTCCCTCTCTCACTATAATTTCAAGCGGCGCCGCAGATGACTCGTCGACCCGTGGGTAGGCGGGCCTCGTCTCCTGCGCTTTTCACTGAGAAACGCGTTTTTAAAAAAGTTGTATTTGCATGCGGTGCGTTCCTTATAACCCGACACTAGTAGTATGTGTGTTGCTTAGGGATAGATTCGTCGTTTGTCCTAGTTTCGTGGCTCAACGGCAGCGAGGAAACTTTTATGAAGACACCAAAAACCGAGGCATTTGGCGCGGTATTCAAACGGGCTAAGCGGGTATGTGTCGGCGCTTCGCTGGAATTTCATCTCTTTCTAGGTCTCAGGCTTGTGAGCATCAGCCACTAAACACCTAATGTTGGGATTCATATTTTCTTGGCAAAACATCGCGAGGACAACATCTCTACAGCAAAGCAACGCAAGCTCCGCGAAGTATCTACGTTTGGCAATAATGTCGTTGGTGAAATGCTTGATGAAAACAAAATCTTTAGGGCCAAGCGGAAGGTGCTGGCGAGGAGTTCCTTGAGCCCACGCTTCGAGACGTGTGGGGTCGGATGGGACCTTGAAGAGACTGACCGTTTCTTTGCAACTAGGGTGACCTGAGTTGCAGTTCTGGACGAGGCATCTCCGGCCCATTGTCACCGCTTTGAAGCCGCGTCAAACGCGTGGTCAAACGCCGCACACGGCTTCTTCAATCTTCATTCCATGTAGCGCACGGCGACTGGAGTTCCAAATGTCTTCGTGCGTGACGCCGCCATAACTTTTGTTCGCAGGAGGCAGGCATCAGTGCAAAAGACGGCTCGTGCCGCCTCATGCTCCCTACGCGCAGAGCTCCAGCGAGGTTGTCGCACGTGCAGAGAAACTAAAGCTCCCTCGATGCATTGCGGCAGCGGTGGCGTAGTCAAACTGGCTGGAGAGATCGCTCAATTGATATGCGGATATTTTTGGGGCAGACGCTGAGCAGGCGAAATTGCGGTACCGGGGTGTCATGGCAATGAGAAAATGTTTTTCGCTCACACACAGTTTCGCCGTTTGGCCGCCGGCGACGCTGTCAGCCGCGGGCACGGTGGCCGCGGAATGATGCAGCCTTTCGGATGCCCGTCGAACGAACGCTATCTGATTCCTCGCGCCGCGCGTTTAGCCCCGCCGTGTTCTCACCTAAAGAGTTTAACTTACACCGTGGTCTACATTATGTCGTGGGATGTGTACAAGGCAACTTTCCCGACAAAAAAGTCACTGCGAGTTCCAGAACTAAAGTTGTTTGACTATTACAGGAAAGAAATTCCAGTTAAAGGCTGCATTACTGCTACAGTCTCCTACCGAGAAAGATGCGCAGTGATACTTCTGTACATCACGTTGCAAGGAACAACTGTTGTTTGGCTGGATGAACTATCAGAGTTATTGCTTCCTATTGAGGGCTCTACACTGCAGCGTTTACAGACAGCACCGGAGTTGACAATCTGCGAGTCGCCTGGGTTGAGGACTTGCTAAGGACTTTGTACAATTGGTCAAAACAAGACATGGGATACAAACGACTTAATCAAAGCTTCGACGACTACCCTTTGCAGTTGATGAAAAGGTGTCAAAAATGATCCATCGCTTTTTGGAAATGGACGTCATTGAACCCCTCAATGCGTCCGAACGAGTCTCCCCATTTCTGGTAGCCAGAAAAAAAGACGGTATCATAATGCTCTGTGTTGATCTGCGAGCGCCAAACGAAGCAATCGTCGCAGATTGTTTTACACTGCCGAACGCCAAAGATCTTCTAAATGAAATGGCTGGAGTACAATGGTTCTCAAAGCTACAACCTTACGCCAGCGAACCATCAGCTTCTACTTCATGAGGGCAGCCGTGACTTAACCACTTTTATTACCCATGACGGTTTGTACAGATAAAAAATGGTGTGTTTCGGTCTTTTTACAGTCCCATCGGCACTTAGAAAACTACGAACTAGCATCCTGGAAGGGTGCGAGAGGGTCGTCTGCTGCCTTGACGACAATGCTATTTTCAGCCGAAATGCAGAAGGACATGCTAAAAATTTGCGCAACGTTCAGCCGCGCATTGCAAATGACGGGCTCAAACTCAGCGACAAATGCGTGTTCGGCGTGAGGCAGCTCAGTTTTTTATGTCATGTGGTAAATACAAATTGCCTATTGCCACTCCAAGAAGACGTAAAGGCAATCCAATATGCACCCACACTAACAGACCTGCAGACGCTTCGTTCCTTTCTAGACATGACAGGTTACTATGCCAAATCCATCAAGAGCTACGTCGAAGAAATTGTGCCACTGAGGAACTTGTTTGAGGGATCAAAAATATTTCACACGTTCACAAGAAGCTCAAGCAAGTTTTGACAGACTTAAGAAACTAGTGTCAAACTCAGTCTTGGGTAAGTTACTTTTAAAAAGTATTTCGTTACAGTTACAGTTACTTACAGGAAAAAGTTGCGAAGTTATTGTTACAGTTACTTCAACAAAAAAGTAACTCGTTACAGATACAGTTACTTTTAAAAATTAACGAGGTTACTTTCAAGCTACTTTTCTACAACACAAAAATTAGGAAAAACTAGAAAACGCCCCTAACCAAGTTTTATTGCATAATACAAAAATGTACGCTCTTTACGACTTTGTTAGCAACCACCAAAATACTCTCTGTACGCCGGCCAAGGTAGTTCTTCATTGTTATCATCAACATCCTTATCCTTGGTGGCACTATACTTCGTTTCAGCTTGGGTCCAGACGCAGCCGATGCTACGAGCGTGAGCGTGTGGCCCTGAATAGTGCTTACATTGCGCGAGCGCGCGTGCTTGGCAGGGACGCTGGAAGCCCGGAGCTCGCGCTTGTAGCATCGGCTGCGTCTGGACCCAAGCTGAAACGAAGTATAGCACATCGCTGGCTCGTTGACGGTTGCGCTGGGTTCATATTGTCTCTGGACATACTTGAGTTCCTACCCGAAGAGCCAGAAACAAACCCCGCGCAAACAGCGGTACATTTTGCCTCCACTGTTGACACTCAAGCCGAAGTAGTGGCGCAAATCAAAATACGTAACTTGCGCAATGCCTCCGTGTGTATTGTTTTTTCACGGTTGATTTCACCCGATTAAAAAGCGTTTGAGCAGAAAAAAAGGAAAACCGCAACATAGATAGTGCTTCAGGATACTAAGATGCAATGATTGAGTCACAAACCACATGCCCGTTTTTAAAGATAACTATACTTTTTTTTCATTAAATCTACACGTGGCTATATTGAAGTTGTTACTCGCGAGCAAGAACGTATTCTCAAGTTTGTGCAAGGCCAACTTGACACTCGAAATGTCAGAACAGACAATTTGGAAAGTGCAAGGAATAGCTAGATTGTAATCGTTCAATGATATATTATTCATAAAAAAACTGGAAAGTAACGACAAAGGTATCGCTGTTTGTGTAGATTCCTAACTTTCCCTGTTATTTTCGACACAAAAGTAGTGTCGTTACTTTAAACATTACCGCAGAAAAAGTTAAAAAAGAACAACAGCTAGAAGTTACATTTTTCAAAAGTAACTCGTTGCAGTTACAAGTTACAAAAAAGTAACGAAGTTACAGCAACGTGTTACTAGAACGCGTTACTACCCAAGCCTGGTCAAACTGCTGTGCACTCTCCGCTTTCAACCGAGCATAACCGTTAATTGTGACAACTGACGCCACAGGGTATGAATCGGTTGCTGTTTTGCAGCAGTGGGACGGAGAGAAACTGCGAACCATCGCATTCGCGTCAGGGACACTGCCTACTCAAGAGCGTAAATTCTCAACCGGAGAAAGAGGCTCTTGCATCCGTGTAATCCATTGAACACTCACACCTATACTTATTGGGCCTCCAGTTCACTCTACAAGGTGATCACCTTGCTCCGGAAACTTTGCTCCGCACCCAAGGAAAGGGTCATAAACTGCTGAGAATCGCCGGATGGTGGGCACGTTTCTATAACTACAGTTTTAACGCCACCACCCTTATAATATTCCTGCGTTCAATATTCAGCAGAGAACGGTATCCATTAAAGGTGGTTACTGACCCCGGCAGGAAGTTTACTTCAACATCTTTCAAAAAAGAAAAGGGAATTCATCAGCACTCATCCGTCTGCATACCACACTCAAGCGAATCTGATGGTTGAAAGATTCAACCGTGTACTTCAAAGTTTTGTTCAAGTTGCAAGCTTGTAGGAACGTCCTTTGCAAGATGCAGTCACAAATAACCTCTGAGTTAATACAGCAACACCTTATTCATCCACCGGTTCCACAATAGCCTAACTCTTGCATGGTCGGAATATTAGGACAAAGCTAAATTCTAGAGGCTTCATTCTTCGTCCAATCTTCGGACGATCCTCGGAGGCCGAGCAGGAGCAGGAGGCCAAGCAGAAAGAAGGTGAAGAAACACCAAGTGAAAATTAAATGTTACACGGACAAAAGGCGAAGAGCAAAGGCTCGCAAATTTCAGCCGGGTGATGCGGTGCGAGTAAAATTACTTTCGCGTTGCTACAAGAGAGACATTTCCATCTCTACGTCAAAGAAATTATTCCGAAGAAAGGTTGCAAGCGCTTCTTGTTGGACGAAGGAAAAATATGGAATGCTAGCAAATTTTCAAAAGTGCTGAAGAAGCCATTTCTGCGTTTACACTACATCAAGGAGTCCAGACTCCAGTCCAACGGTTGATGCTCTACCTAAAATTGTATGGCATCCGGCTGAGGACTCTTAGGAAAAATATACTCTTCCAGGATTAGAAGAGAACGTCGACACAGAGAACATTCCTGAACAGCAAGATGTTTCGGCTACGTCATCACCAGAAACACCGATGGTGGAACCTCGGAGGTGCCGACGAAAGAGAGTGGCTCCTGCCTGGTTCAGCGACAACAAAGTGTAGTATTGCATTGTTTCGTCTGTTGAGTGTCATGTAAATACTTAGTGTAAATATTTCCACAATTGTGAAAATGTTGTGTCGCTACTGCACATATTAATCATCATGATGTGGACGTGTTATTAAAAGATAAAACGCGCGTGATTAAAGGCCCTTCGAGTTGGAATGTTGCCATGTCCGGATGCATGTATTTACTTGCCCATACAACAGCGACCCTGTTTACTTTATTGTTATAGATAGAATTTCGAACGGTACGCAGATAACGTGGGTGGCTAGCGAACCACGCTGTTATTTTTGCTTAGCAGTTTAAGCGTTCGGCTGCCTGGTGTTATTTGTGTTAGGCGACAATTACACTTGTCCCCATTGGAAAGGACAGTTCCCTCCATATCGTTTCTTGTTAAAAGTAGAGCCTCGCTCTTTTCTTTTCTTTCCGCCGCGGCTCTCTGAACTTCTGTAGTTTTGTCTGCGCCTCTAGCCCCATGTCACTCTGGCCATTTCTGGTCTAGACCCTGCGTTAGCGCACTGCGGTACGAGCTCATCAATGCTACTTACAAGCAATCACGAGTCTGTTGTGTGGAAAGCTGCTGGAACGAGACTAATTCCTGTAACCGTCACGCCGTTGTACCTTTGCATCGCGAAATCACACTTGGGCTTGATGGCGTCGCATCCTTCGAAGACCCCTGATATTCTGACTATAACGAGTTGTTTGTTTGCAACAAACTGCAAACGCGGGAACTTAAATCCGCTCATATTTGTTAGCGATACTTCGTTTCACCTTAGGTCCTAGCGCGGCCGATGTTATCAGACGAATGTAGAATTAAGAGGCTCACCGTTATGGCGTAATCTGCTCTTGAAAGAATCAGCAGCCGGACTTGCACCCAGAAAAGACGGCGAACACCGGCTGATTTTCTCAACTGTAGAGCACGCCATGATGTTGTGCTTTTTCCGCTGCTTGATTTCCCCTTCAGCTCATAGCATTCGCCGCGATCGAACATAAGATGAAACTAAGTATAGTTGCCACTACAGCACCTTTAGAGCGAAGCTCTTATGCGCCCGTTTCCGGCTTGTGAGGCGTCGGCGTCGCCGTCGCTGTCGGCGTAACCGCGCGGTGCATTATGTGACGTTTCTCATGATGACGTCACACGTGACGTCACATGAGAGTCACTAGTGACGTCACTCGTGATGTTAGCGCGTGTTGCGATATGGGTAAATTCCCCCGCTAAATCTAGCGGAAGATTCAGCCGCTAAATTTAGAGGAAAATTCCCCGGTAAAGTTAGCGGCAAAAATTTCCCGTAAATGTAACGAAAAAATTTCTCCCCCAAACTTAGCGGAAAAAATGCAAAATTTAACCGAAATTTTTCTCCGCTAGATTGAGGGGAAAAATTTCCCGCTAAATTTTGCGGAAAAAGTTAACCGCCAAATTCAACGCAAAAATCGCCCGTTAAATTTGGCGGAAAAAATCCCCTCTAAATTTACTGGGAAACTTGTCCCGCTCACTTTAGCGGAAACAAATTCCCGCGCTAATTGTAGCAAAACAAATTACCGGTCCAATTTCGCGGAAACAAATTCGCCACTAAGTTTAGCAGACAAAACCCCGGCGAAATTTACGGGAAATTTTCCCGCGATATTTAACGGGAACATTTTGCCGCTAAACTTAGCGGAAGAAAGTCGCCGCTTAATTTAGCGGGAAAAATTCCCCTCCAAGTTTAGCGGAAAAGCTTTCCCACTACATTAAGCGGTAATGGTTTTCCGCTAGATTTAGCGGGAAAAGTTCCCCGCTAATTTAAGCGGAAACAGTTCCCTGGTAGATTCAGCGAAAAACGTTTCCGCTAAATTTTGCGGGAAATGCAGCAAAATTTTCCTGCTGAATGGGAGGCGAGCAGGAGAGGAGGAGGAGAGGGTACGGATGAGAAAGGAGGAGCATACCCCGTCTCCGTACCTTTCCCTTCTCCTCCTCAAGAGCTGCGCTCTATTTCCGAGTTACAGGGGACTGTAAACGCCCTTCATTTCTTTTCTAGGCCGTACTTGTTTTACAAAATTTAGGGTTTTTATTAATACTGCGGCTTCACTTTTATAAATATCTATACTATTATCTTTAAAGAACCCACTTCTGACAACATTGAAGATGCGGTTCGTGACAAGTAAATGAGTAATGCGATAGTAGAGAAGGCACCAAGTCGCCCACCCTTTCCGTAAATAAAATTGGCACTGAACTGTTTGAGTCGTTGCAGTCTTCTATGTACATCCGGTGCATATCTTTGCACCTTTACAGAGTTGAAAATACAGTGCATACATTTTAGATCCCCTATAAGAACTCAAAAGAAAGTAATATTTTATCTGTCCGAACTACTGTGTGAATCTTCATGTCTATTTTATGTTCATCTTAGGCTAATCTTATTTTGTCGCCTGTCATGGAGGGGAGTTCGAAATGCACGTGCTGCATTAGCAACCGGCGATTTGCGCCGAATATTGGTGAATACTGAAGCAAATCGGCGCGAGTTTCGTTTAACATAAACGGCCGTCCACAAGGCACCGTCAAAGCTCGAAGCACACCACAGTCAACGGCAGAGCTTTAGGTGGAGTCTCTTGAGTGGCGCAATGAGGGCGGGAGCCTGTCGCTCTTTCGTTGGCCTTTCTTTTGTTCCACACTATACGTGATAGGTTTTCAACACCTGCAGTGAGCATTTGTTTTAGTTCGTACAAGTGCATGATGAACTCTGACATGTCCTCCCATAATTAGTTTATCTTTAAATGTTTAGTTTATTTTATTTACTTTAGCAAATCTGCCTTTTATTTTGAGAAATGTACCTTCTGAAATAAATGTATATTTAACAATTTTTGTAGTCTTCTTTATTCTTGTAAGAGCTGATGACTCAAGGTGTGCAGTGATTATTTTGAATACAAAGAGGTATTGTTTCATCATTCAACAATAAATATCATACACAGTAACATAATGCACAATTGGTGCTTTATTGTAGCACTTGTTACATATTAAGTGCTGCAATAAATCATCGATTGTAGTAGCATGTAGCGAGAATTGGTGATAGGATTAATGTAAATGTGGTTCTTGCCTTAACTAAAATTCCAAACTGATGTATTTGTAGTGCTAGAAATATAGCAGTTATTGCATTTATTGAGGCAAGAACCACATTGAAATTAATTCTTTCACAGTTTTCTCACATTCCCGTACATTAGCTTCGAGCTATACAGCAATGTTTGTTGGCTCCTGTCCTTAGAATGTACGTAATTTCCTGAGGTACTATCCAGAAAACATTTCAAGGATGTACACTCGGCGGACAAATAAATCCTAGATGGACTGCTTGAGGATGAGTCGAGGACCACCTTAGAAAGTTCAAACAACAATACATGGACATCCTGATGATACCTCACGGATGTCTTCGCAGTAAGTGGGTGCTCGTTCAAATTATGTGCTATATTTGCGTTCACTGTGAAAAACTCGCTTTTCGGCAGCAACTTTATAAATATGTATTATTATTTTCTACAGATGTGTGATGCCTGCGAGGCAAAGCTGAAGACAAGTCTTACGTGACTAATCGGAACTGTTTTTGCTACTAGGTCTGTGGTACTTTTGACTGCCCTGAGGTACAAGCATTTCATTACACGATGACCATGCAGCTGATCGCAAAATTTGCCTTCAGGCTTGAGTCGGTAGTTTCGGGTTCACCATAAACCACCAAGCCGAACGGTGAGAAAAGGAATCTACAAAACTAGGCAAGGCATCGAAAACAAACTACGTCTCGTAATTCAGGGACTCATCCTTCACCAAAAAGATTTGCAAACCTAAAATCGAGACCATATACCATACTTACCTTTTAAGTTGGCTATTTACAGTGCCACACACTTACCTGAAATGACTGCCAAGAACGCCAATGTTGCGGTATGCCTACAGTTATCGGACAGAGTACTATGCGAGGATCGAAAATAGAGGCACTATTATGTATAAATATCAGCTTGACATCACGGTTCAGAAACGAAGCTTTAGAACTTCGTTACTTTGAAAAGGCTGTTCCGTGAATCTAATCTGGACAATTGAAGATGTCAAGCGCTACTATGTTCAATTTATTTCGGTCAAAAAGTTGTCATCAAGTTATGTTTGAGATCAGAGGGATGCAGAAGGCGTGCTGCAGTGGGGCAAAACCACTGCAGGCACCGCGTTAAGACTGGCGTTGTGATCGGTTTCCGGAGCGGAAGCGGAAGGTGTCTTATGCATATGTTTGATCTTGTTTATTCTTAATTGTTTGTAATGTAAACAATTCCATTCGCTTTTTCTTTTTTACTTTTAATGTATATACACGGAATCTTATTTGTTGTGTTTCTTTATTCGAGTGTACAAAAACTATTTTCACGGTGAAATTCTCTGATGCCTGCAATTTTAACGGTTACTTTCCGATTTATATTGTTCACTAGCGTTCGTGTTCTTCGACAGCGTACGCCATAATCGAAATTATTCATTCGACAATACTAGGTTAACTTGAAATTTCAAGAGTTTTGCATTTTGAATGTAGGTTCGCGTAATCAAAATTATTTCGTGTCGGGAGTTACTGGTTGCAGCGCGCGGTAGTGGTAACACCGAAGACGAAGACCTCACGACAGGATAGGTTTAGCCAAAACTGTTACCGACTGTCACTTTGACATCAAGTTGAAGCGTTTATTTAAACTCTCATGAAAGATCTGCGTAAAACTACCAAGCCAATATTAATTTTCAGTGATTTTTTTCAGGCCCCTTAGTGTGTGACCGAAGATACCATCGCACAAAACTTGCACTATACCATGCTCAGCTATGTGGGCCTGTGAATGTCAAAGTGCTTAATCAAAGACCTGTAGCTGCATTGTATTGAATCGGGGGTCTTCCTCCAAGTGCCATTGAATGCGGGGGTTATTAAAAGTATAATACTTTTTCTGTGTCTTTTAATACGAATATGTTCATAGTGAATACCCAACTAGCGTTTAGATGAAAAAACATTACGTGAATCAATACTTCAACACTTACCACAAGCAGCCAAACCCGCTCCATCGATTGTGTTGAACGCAGACAGAATATTTTATTCCAGGCCATTCTTACCCTTAGTTAGATTGTCGCTTTCGCGTACACCACGGGTATATCCTTTTCATCAATAAGACCAAATGTAAACTTCGTTACGGGATTTGTGCTATACATCGCAGACATTTGAGCAAGAGCTTCTGAAAATGGCGCCGCGAGCAGAGACGAGGAAAGAGTGTCGTCTACTTCTTTATACTGAACTTACTTCGGAAAAGGTGCTAGGTTTTGAAAAAGGGCACTCTAACTGAAACAAAAACCACAAATGTAGGCTGCGACTTCTTTTGCTCCTTTTTACTGACGCCTTCAAGCGGACATGAGAAGGAAAAAACGAGTTTTTATTTCCTCCTTCTTTAGACAGACTCGAGGAAAGTTCCACCCTCGGCCTTCATCATTTTTCAGTTTAGTTTCTCGAGCACGTAGAGCGCGTTGTTTAATAAACATTGCTGAGTTGATTACGCTTCGCTTGCTCGGAAGGCCACCTGTAATACACTTATTCCAAAACACGAATAGCCTCGTCGCGGCGTAATGCCATGTTCTGCCTTGCGGAAATCAGTGGAGAGCAAAATCTACACGCGCTCCGCTCTTGGCCTATACTCTGTTTCACCTTATAATGTACCGCAGGAAAGGCTACAAGCGCGAGCTCCTTGCTCTAGGGCCCATCTCGGCGGCACAAGCTCTCGTGTGTTAAGAGTAGCTCCCAACGCTTTGAGCTCGAGCTTTCAGCCTTGTCTGCGGTACAACATAAGGTGAAACGGAGTATAGTGGTTCGCAGAAGGCAACGCGCGCAGTGGCGGATTAGTGGTAGTAGTATATGCGTAGGTCAAGTTCGTCTGCTTCTTTTGCAGGTCGTAAGACCTGCAAAAGAAGCTAGTCGTAAGACCAGCTTCAATCAGAGCTGGTCTTACGACCAGCTCCGATTGGTTCTGATTGGAGGACATTGGTTAGACCGTAAAATCTGCCATGATGTTTACCACTATCCTTCAATCAGTGCAAAACAAAGCTTGGCGTACTGATGTCACCCAACCCATGCAAAAGAAGCAGACGAACTTCCGCTCCGCATTCCGGCTACCAAACCAATCATGCAGAACATACCTGATGCATTGACGGTTTTATCACTAATTTTGTCCTACGAGCAAACGAAGCCGTTATAAACAATGAAGGTCCGCGGAGTAGTGCCAGCCGTGCAACGTAACACTCTAAAACAAAAAGTTGCCAAGCGACCAGGAAACGCGTATTTCTGCCAAGAAAGCTCCCATTTCAACGAATAACTCTATTTAAAAGGTGCTTCCTAGAAGAAATTACCTATGTTTCAAAAACTAAACAAGAATGGCTCGGTGGCATGCTGGGAGAGAGTGTAAAATACTTTTCTTCTCGGAGATAAGTGCAGAGAGGATCGTTTGGTAAGTTAAGTTGATTCTTGCCGTAAGTGGATTCGTTTGTGAACACATTGAACATCCTGGGCTCACTTCGCTGGGAGCGAGCTGCCATGGAGATGGAAGTGGTAATGGTTCTTTCCCCATTGTCGCTTAATTGGACTTGTTTTCTGTGTGTTTACATTTGTTCGCTAGAGGACAAACCGGTATTCCACCACCCAACTTTCCCTGATTGCCATAGAAGGCGGCAATGCAACTGTTTCCTGCATTGGCGGGGTTTACATGGATGCGACCGTAGCCAATCGAATCGAGATTTGCAGCCTATGGTTGGGTAGAATAGGAATGGAACGCATGATTGGGGCGCTTGAGTAGTCACCTCTAGATTTGATGCGCTACGGGCGCATCGATCCGATTGCTGTGTCGCGCATGTGTCTGGCGCTTTAGTTGGTGCTAAGTACTGGATGGTGGTGAAAAAATGGTTAATTTGAGAGGTACGGAGTATTGATTGTCGGTAGGGATACGTTGCCAGAGCTAGAAGTGCCACAGCTGGGGCATCGCAGCGTTGACTCCAGATCTTCCGATGCGTGTGCGCTCGTCAGTGAGTGTTGTGCTAAATAGCATCGACACAAGCGCCGAAGCGCGCAGGACATTCCTCGCCCCAGCGACGACGTAAGAGGCCGCGCAGCCCCCACACCCTCCTTGACCCAAGTTCGCACCTCTCACTCTGTAATTTGTTTTTATTTAACTCGTGAATTGTTGAAACTCGTCTATGCCTCATCAAACCGCGGCAAAAATATTTTTTCTACAATCTGTTTGCATTCTCTGTACCTATGGATCGTATGTGGTTAAGGCGGTAGGATATCTGCTTGTGCTATTGCATTCCTTGGTTGGCCTCTTGTCAGTACCTGTGCGCTAGAAAGAACTATTACTTTTGTTTTCATTGATTGGTTTCTTTTGCAGTGTTAAGAGCGTTAGGCACATCAAATACCACCTGTTCCCATTGTATTTTCCTTCTTGGATTGTTGCGTTCACTTTTTTTGCTTCGGTTCAGGCTTGCCTGACTAACTGCGTCCCAAAACATACGCATACAATATTTTGGGTGTTGTTAGGACCGTAGGCGACATCGACACAGCGATATAAGCCTTCAGCGCGCTACTTTGTGTGCTATGTGTTCGATTTCAATTTCTTGGCGGGCATCGCAAATTCGAAAGTTCATTAAACACTTGTTCACTCGTTTAGAAAACAAAAAACAAAAACATTCCTTTGCTGGTCAAACAATTTCCTTGTAAGCTTGCCAAATATTCTTTGTGGAGGTTTTTATTGTTTATTTTTATATTGCTACAATTTTTTTTCGCAACCTTATTAAATTATGTGAAGTTATGCATCCACTTTGGTCACTCTATGAGAAAGGAGACGACGATTTTCGTCATATTTTGGATATGCTTGGAAAAAATAATATCAATAAAGACACTTCTGAATGTAAGGATGGCTAAGCTTGAGGGTTGAATTACGTTAATATTTGCTGTGGTCATGCTCCAAAGCACGGGGAATCGGAGAAAACCTTCTGTACTTCGAAAAATTGAAAAAAAAACTATCTTTACCACGAAAGTTTAAGTTTGCAAGCAATCGAGCACTAATATATTATATCTTGCCTTGAAAGAAAAACACCCTACGCCGCCATTTTCGGTCCAGACAGGAACCTCGATATCTAAGCAAATATCAAAGATCTCTTGATTTTTTAGTCAACTTGAAATTATATTTTGACGAAGAATCTTTTTTTGCACTTTTTCCTGAACCTTATGCTGGACTAGGTTCCATTACACATGTTAAAAACATATTCGGAGAGTTTTTTTTTTAATTAAATAGTGAATATGTCACTTTCTTATAAATGGCAATATATAGGGTGAAAAAAGCCATGTAGGCAACGGTGCTCTACTTTTTTTAAATAGACGAGAGTTTAACCGACCCCATCTGTTCAAAATATTGAAAAATTTGAAAAGTATTTTTTTGTTATTTTTGAATGCTTTTTTAAAGGGAGACAGAACGGCATTGTTTCCAGGCGTTCACCTAGTCTGAAACGCAGGCCATTGTTTGTTACGGTCGAGTGAAACACTGCACGGGGTGCTTAATTTTGTTAATTATATTTGTAGAGCTAACGCTGAGAATCTTTATATTATGACATGTCTATTTATAATGACTAGAGAGTACTTTTTTTTCTTTTGCTCTAAACAACATGTCCGGGTGCGCTTGCAATTTGGACGTCGACAACTCGAAATATTTTTAGGGATACTTATTTTCAATTGGCAAAATAAATCCCATTTGCAGCTCACTGACATTTATTTTTCTTATGTAGGTAATTGTAATATATTGTCCAGAAATACTATATCACATTTAGAATATCCGTGTTTGATTGACTTTCAGTTCACCTCATATCTAGTACACTACAAACGCCTGGAACGTCACCAATATAGTCCGTCTGCTGCAATGTCTTTGGCGTCGCACGGGGTACTCTTTCCTGCACGTTTGATATGGACGTTATTTTAGCTACCACATCCCGTGTCCTAGGCGCCACATAATGGTAGTGACGTGTTTTTGGTATGGCTTTTGCTTGTTCACAGCGGTTGCTGAGTCTTTGTCTCTCAGCTGGGACGACGCTATTTGGAACACATATAGCATTCACAGTTTTCATTGAAGCCTTCGCCCATTGATAAAGATCTTGTGCTGTGATGATCTCATTGTTAAATGGCCTTTGAATGCTAGCTTTGGTAGCCAGCCTTTTTATAGTGCCGCCTAAGTCATCACAATGGCTTTTTCCATGAGATGTGGTGTAAAAAGTGCCACGTCGCTACCAACTCGAAGTCTTCCTTTTGAAAGCAGCGGTTGACGAAGTTTTTCCTGTTCTTATACTGAGAAGCAGCGCCATCCGTAAGATAAGGAACTTTAGCAGGGTCTGCTTTTGTTTTCTGAGTTCATACAGAAAGTGGTGTTGAAATGCATGCACTGCCGCGTTGTCATGTCGAAGGAACTCGGGCACAACCACGAAGATATGAGTAATGTACGAGTCAATTCCTTCCTTCATGCTTCGAATGTAGGAAACAACAGGATGAAGTGTCGCATTGCGTGCTGCTCCAATGGAAGGACTGCGCAGCGCCCTGAACCATGAAGTTGTAGTTCTCTGAAAAGTCCACAACGAAAATTTCCTTGGTTGGTGGAAGTGACAATTTCTGAAACCTATGATAATCGGTCTGACCTTTGCTCAGTTACTAATGACGTTTCAAGTTCTCCAGCTTTTCTAGGAGTTCTGACACTGCTTCTGTGGTACTCGATAAGACTGTCATGAGCCGGCACTTGTCCGAGGGAACCCAACGCTTGTACTTTATTTCGTCGTTTTCAGGGGTCTTGCTTTGGAGAAACTTTTTTAGCGGTTCCTGTCCTGGGCATCTCGAGCAGGTGTCCATCATGCAGCTCTCTTCTTCGATTGAACAAACGGTTAAAGCCATAAGCTCGCCACAGTTTTATTTTATTCCTATTGCATGTGCCATAAGCGACGTTTTGATGTTACTCACACACACAACCACAGTGTGTGCCAGCTGAGCGTGCTAGCACACAACAGGAAAGACGCAGAGATGCGGAGGTTGAAAAAGGGGCTGGCAGGCGTGGATTATCCTCTCTTCATTCAATAAACGCTTCCTTTAGGATCAACAAAAAAAGCCGTTTTTGATTTTCTTTCAGGACGTTTTTCATCCCAGAGAGACAGTACGATATCCTGCCATCTTCGTAAAAGACATCAATTGAGGTTCTCGCCTCGAAGGAGAGTGGTCGATTTCTTTTTGTGACTAGGGTTTTCAAGAACTCCTCTCGTTTCTCGGAGTCGTCTGGCAAATCGAACTATATTTTTGCCGCAACCAAAATATCCACTAGTTTCGGATGTTGTCCAAGATTTCTTCTCAGGGCGTCGAACTTCGAAATTTTTCTCGGAGGCTATCCACAAAAGACTTATAATCGCGCAAAAATAATTTGTCATCTCCAGAAATTTAAGTCTTTGATATATTTGGATAGACTCTGCCATTCACGCAGGAATTTGAATCCGTATTTCTGCACTTGAATGGCTTAGGGGCTCTTGCGTTCCTTTGCGAGTACGCTTTCTGCTTCCTGAGGCCTCTGTTGTAGGGCTGTAAGGTGTATCCGCAACATCCTCCCTGGATGACATTTGAACTGCTCTGTCGCCGTCGAGCTCGGATGCCTCTTTCGGACTTTGTCACCAGAAACTAAGCCAACAGATATCAGCTTCGGCGCCAAAGTGTTAGAACTAAGAGAAGTTCTGCGGAATGGGCATATCTGTTTCGGAGAAGGGATGTCCACGCTACATAGCTTTCCATGACGACAAATAATTATCATGTTGATTGTGTGGTAAACCTGAAAACAGCTTGACCCATGTTGTTCGTACTTAGTGTTTGAGATGGCAAATTCCTGGGCAGAAATAATAAACCGCTGCGGAATCAACGAAACTGCAATTACAAAGAATGTTGGCATATGTGAAGAAACTGTTCTCAAATGAGCCTCCTTTTTTAGGCACTATCAGTTCTGACAATGTTTTAGGGCAACTCCAGTCCTACATGCTATGATTCTGTTCGAGGCATAAACTGGGTACAAAATGTCATTCAGACAAGGCCTCATTATACCAGGAAGGGTAAGGGAATACTTATATTCAGGGGTTTTAGATAGGAGCCCAACACGGAACTTTTTTTATATATGGGGTAGAAATATATTTTACGAGCACTAGATACGCAACCTTCATTTGTTTCGTCATAGCTTTCGAATGTTCGTTGGCCTAAAATATGAATTTTTATTTTTCTGCTTCTTCCAATATTTCGCTCTTTGTTATTCAGTTGCACTATATATTTGCCCCATAATCCGTACTTATTCGCTGAAGGGGAAGCCAAATCTCCGTTATCGCTCAGCATTATTGACGATCTCCTGGGTACACTATTTCATTTTTGCAAGCAAAAGCAGTATGACCAAAAAGTGGCGACTCGGCGTCTGTTACCCAATTCTGACGGGCCGTCTGCATTCGCAAACTCGGTTAGCAGATGATGGCTTTGACTCCCTTCACCTGAGCATAAGTAAAGTGGAATTAAAACCTTTAAATTAGGTGCCAAAAATATTAATACGTGGTTGCGAAAAAATAACACCCCACTCATTGTGCTAAAATAGTTTTGCTTGAGAATTTAAAGACATTGCAACAAACGGACCATACCGGTGACGTTCCAGACATGCGCAGTGTTGTAGCCTATGACATGAACTGAAAGCTAATCAAACACTCATCTTCTTAATGTGATAGAGGATTTCTGGACTATAGTTTATATGTACGTACATAGGAAGAAACAAAAACGCCGGTGAGTTACACATGTGCGTTGTTTTGCATTTAATAAAAACTATCCCGAAATATTTCGACTTGTCGCTATTCAATTTGTAAGCGCTCCCGGACATACTCTTTAGAGCAAAAAATATGTACTCTCTAGTCACTATAAATAGACTTGTCATACTGCAATAAATTCTCAGCGTTAACCATACAATTATAATTAGCGAAATTAAGTACCGCGCGCAGCGTTTCACTCGACCGTAGTAGACGACAGCGTGCGTTGCCGACGAGGTGGACGCCTGGAGGCGATGCCGTTCTGCCTCGTAAAAAATAATGATTCTTCCAAAATAACAAAAAGTACTTTTCAAACTTTTTGATATGTTGAACAGATTAGGTCGGTTAAACTTTGGCTATTTCAGGAAATGTGAGCACCGTCGCCCACATGGCTTTTACTTTTTTTTCCGTCTTTATGGCCGTTTTGTAAGAAAGTTACATATTCACCGTTTAATTAAAAATTGTTCGAATAACTGTTTAAAATTATAATTCAACCTAGTCGAAAACAAGGTTCATAGAAAAGTAAAAAAACATTTTTGTCAAAATATATTTTGAAGTTGAATAAAAAAAATTAAGAAATCTTAAAACATTGCTTAGGTTTAGAGTGCAAGTCTGAACCCAAAATGGCGGTGTAAGGTGTTTTTCTTTCAAGGTTAGGTAGAATATATTACGTGCTCGATTGCATGCAACTTAAACTTATGTTCTAAGAACTTTTTTCACAGCAAATTTTCGGAGTAAAGCTTTGCTCCGATTCCTCACACATTTGAGCATGAAGTCAGCAAAAATAAACGTAAATCAGCCCTCAGAATCAGGCTCCTTACTTTCAGAGGTATCTTTATTCATATTATCGTTTTCAAGCATATACAAAATATGACGAAAATTGCCGTCTCCTTTGTAAAGGTATAATTATAAGTATAATTACACTGTGGAAGGGATTCGAAAAACAAATAAAATAAAGTAATTCTTTAAAGTATCTCGGAATATGAATAAAAAGTCTGGAAGCAAGTTAAAAATAACAAGAAATATACAAAAAGAAATTATTGAAAACAAAGCCTTCAAAAAACAAAAATCCGTAGAATAGTGTTCCTTACAAGTTACAACGAACCGTAGAACGAATCCGATGAGAACCCAAATATATGGCTTAGTACAAAGCACTTTAAAAGGACCCGAGAAGGACCCGAAAATAGGGTTGATTAAAAAAGTCGTAAAAGGATTTGAAAAGGACCCTACAATAGGTTTCAGTGTAAAGAACCTGAAATCAATACAAGAAGAATTATAGTTCGGTTATGTAAATACAAAGGAGCTTAAGGGGATCCGAAAACAGACCTATAATATGGTTTATTAGAAAGAAACATTAGATAGGGATCTTTTGTTGAACATTTTTAGGGTTCCGCACATTGGGGAATCGAAAGAACCCCAAAAGGTTTATTTTGGCTTGTTTCTTTTTAGTTAATAGGCTAAGATGGCCACTTGCGGATTGCGGAATAACGTGACGATGTTATGCTTGACGTTTCGGAAACCGCGGAAACTGCATCCAAGAGGGGCAGGTTGTGCTGCCGGGTGCCTGCGTTTATTATGTTGTGTGCTCGGTTATCTTTCTAGATGCTGAATGCTGAAATACGTTGTTTTTTTTTCGCGCGTCAGCATTTTGGCACAATCATCGCGATGAGTGTTTTGCGTTGTGAACGAAGACTGGAATTGCCGCCGATATGACCGTGTGTTAGCATATTAGTGGCGCAAAAACAAGATGAGACGACGTAGCTCTAGCAGGTTGGCTTTGAATTTATTTTGAGAGCGGCTTTTGGTTTCGCGAATGGTTTACCACTCCTCCGTTATGTGCGGTGCCGACGAAGGAATCGTGGCTTTACGAATAGGAAAGATATGACAAAAATTGCGCGAAGTCACTGGATATCGGTTGTCTCCGTTCATTTTTGCAGTGCTGACTACGATAGGAATGTGTCACTGCGTTTGAAACGCGAGTTTATTTACATGCGCGGTAAGCTGGCGTCGTCAATCCATACAGTTCGCAGAAAAGGCGTGTCACGCTTTCATGTACTCCTCCAGTGGCCCCTGAATAAAGACGCAGCGTGTCGTCCTTCCTCCAAAAAAAGTGTCTATTTTTTCATGAGATTTAGTACGGTGTCAAAAAATACCCAATCAATACATTGCTTCCGAATTGCGTAAATTTTATATAAGTAAAAAAACGCACCTGTTCAAAAACCGAAATATGAGCACGGGGTTAATGGCCGCGACATGTGAACTGTGGAAATAAAAATGTGGATGAAAGGATAGTTGCCGGAAATAACGTAAATACACTCGACCGTGTTTTAATGCGAAATCATCAACTGTCCCATGAAGCGAACCGGCGTCATCTGCTTTGAAGTCGTGCCAAACAGCCCAACTCTCCTGTCCCAAATGTCGTCTGTAGCCAAAAATTTGATAGATAGGCTACCACTGGCTGGCGCTCGTTATCTAAAAACGATGCGCCGATTGGCTCTCGTGCGGCGTAGTTCCAAAAACGCCACCAGAGAGGCTTTCCATGCGGCGCAGCGCACGCAGCGGCCCGGTCGCCGGTAAGAGGTGCGGTGGTGCGGTCCTGCCCGCAGATCCCGCCCCGACAAACTCTGGAGAGGGTGCACGGCCGAGCTCAGCGCGTCGAGGCCGGTTCACGAAAGCGCGCACTCGGCGTCGGCCGGCGAAACGTGGCCGCCCACGCCACTACGCCGTAGACAAACTAAGGGAGCGGAAGAACGGCATTCATGCATTCGCATTCACAACTCATAAGACGTGCTTAGGTGTCCTCGAAATGTGTTTTTCCTCTTTCGTTAGTTTGGCTGTGCGAAAAAGGCGATAAACGCGACAAACGTCAAGGTCTTCGTGCTTGACCTTGCGCGTTTTTCAAGCTCCTACCAAATTGTGTTTGTAAGACAAGCGGCGTCTACAGCCAGGAGAAGGGGCATACACTCGGCGAAATATTCTTGCAAATCACCATGGTGGTGGGACGTGCTGTTCCAAAAGAATTATCATCGGTAAAAAAAATCTTCCAAGTTAGAGAGATTAGCCGGTACCGCAAACGACAGTTCTGAAATAAAGGTCCCACGCCCGTCGCCCACCTCCATCGCTTAGCCCGCTTCGTCCAGCCGTCCAACCCACGACTCCAGCGATACGACGCCATGTTGAGAATTAACCAGTACATGTACTTCGGGCAGTCTGAGAAACTTTTCTTTTTTTCAATCAACCTATATGCAGCTTCTTTAAAGCCTCAAAAAGTTTCAAGTTTTTTTTTAAATTTTAATGTTGAGTGTATGCCTTCGATGACCCACGACTTTAATTATATTTGTAACGTTGTGTGTCTCAAACCGGCATGTTCTCGATCGTCAGTTCTTCCTATGATAAAGAACTAATTTTGAACAGCAATTAGTGTTTTATAGCTGGACTCTCATACGTTACGCACAAATAAAACATCAGCGAGCAGAGAGAAAGAGAGAAAGAGAAGTGTTGAAAAGAAAGGAAGTCTGGAACATTAGCGAGCATCAATTCCCTGTCAGTGTCCCCTTAATCCTTCAAGACTCTTCGAGCTCGATTTGCTCGTTTCGGGGCCGCCATACTTTGATGCAGACGATGGAGAAAGGTTGCTTCCCTGCTTCAAGGACGAAATATCTCCTCTCAAACAAAATAGGTTCAAAAAGCGTTAATGCCAACAGAAAGGGCTGGATAGACCTCTGATTCTAAGAGTGTGGGTCTAAAATTCTTCAGAACTGGAATGAAGCCTACGCGATAGTGCAGCGGCTACGCAACAACCGGTGCAACAACCGGTTCAATCAAACGCACCAGTTCCTGCTCTGCTGAACCAGTTCCACCAGGTCAGGTTAATCGAACAGACATGCTGTTGCATAAAGAACAAAGAAAGTTCTGCGAATTATTCATTAACCGCGCCAAGTAGTCCTCACAAGATTCGGTTGTTGTAGGAAGAAACAATCCGTTTACGGTTTGAAACGAGTACAGCTGAATGAAATATTTAAATCGAATCTAAGATGTGCAAACATATATCTTAGTTCAACACATTAAGCGGTAATTAGTCATGTTCGACGAGGAGCCGAACGTTGTTTTCTACGAATCTTAAAACATTTATAGTTGTTAAGAGAAACAGAACACCTGTGCTGGACATTCCTTTAATCAAATTAAAAGATTGCCTTCGGAAATCTTATTCGCTTGGGCACGTCGAATTTGACTGGACAAAGGTGGACTTATTAACAGTGTTTCTAAAATAATCTGCAACCCCTCGGTTCGCCAGTAGCCTGCAGCATATCTGAAATGCTTTGCTGTAGCACAACTTCTTGTAGTGTCTTCAGATTCCAGATTGAACAACGCAATTCCAATTTTTAGATCTGGAAACCGCTTTGTTGCTTCGCAGATCTGAAATGACAGGCATTAAAAAGTTACATGAATATCAAGAATTATGTTCATTTCAAATAAATAAACTGCGTTTAATAAATCGTATTTTATGCCACGAAATCGTACATATATTATTTTAGTTCCTCATAATAGATGAGTTTAAAAACCTAGCGAGGTTAGGAAATATACGCATACTATACATTAAATTCAAAACACTAGGGAGATTAGAAGAATACCTATACTATATATCAGTGTATCGAACTGATAAAAAAATACGGGTTCGGTTACGGTTCGAGGTTCAGGTAAATTTACTTTGTTCCGGTTCAGTTCCGGTTCGATTAATTCGATCCGCGAACCGGTGCGCGAACTGGTAAGCGGTTCGCGAACCGGTTCGGAAATTATAAATTGACAAATTGCAACATCAAAATAAATTACAAATAAAACATCTGAAATCAGCACATACGAAACGGGATACATCGTCGAAACTAGTAGTGCATAACGTTTATAAAGCCTGTAGCCAATGCAAGCGGCAAACAACGACTGTCTGATGACATGGGCTGTCTGTCACGGGCGCTAACTCCAGCGTCTGCTGAGCGTTGGTTTGAGCGCACGCGCCCGCTTGAGTCCCATGACTCACGCTGGGCAGGCGACGGAAGCAACAGAAGCTCGGCAGATCCTTTGTCAAATTCGAAAGTGCGCGCAGCTTCGCTTCTCCGCGAGCGACTAGGGTTTGTATCCCTGTTTTTTCCCCGCATTTATCGAGTTTCCGGTACGAAAAAATACGGCATGTAAATCCTGACACTTCATAGCTCGATATACTCTGACCGGTGGTTGGGGCAGCGAAGAGCAGATATAATTCATGAATGCTCATTTCAACTGTAAATAAAATTTCTTTCTCTCCCTCAAACATTATCAAACTCCACAGCCTTTTCTTTTCTCATTCCGATGGAAGCAAGCTTCAAGAACTCGCGCGTTCTAGAAACGTGTTATGAAATGAGCACACAGCAGCATTTAGGATTTACGAGATTGTAGGAAAATAAAATCCCGTGACGCGATTTTTTTTTTTTTGCACAGCCTTTTAATTTTTTTTCCGTGCAAGCCGCGACCAGCGCAATACTGGTTCCTATGTCAAGATTCATGGATGCAGCGTTTGTCAAGATTCATGGATGCAGCGTTTATATTCCTAAGACTGAGTGGAGAAGAAAAATATGTAAGCGAGTGTGTGTCAGTTGACGGCACTTAAAAAACAAATGGCATTGATAGCACATTCATTGTCAACAGCGCGTGGCCGAACCGTTTTGACATGAGCCGGTAACCGTTATTTTTTCCGGTTCAGTTCCGGTTCGGGTTCATCGCGATAACAATATAACGGTTCGGGTTCGGGTTCAGTTCCGGAAAAATACCGGTTCGGTTCCGGTTTTCGGTTCAGTTTGGTTCCGGTTCTGACACCCCTGCCATATACGATATTTAATCTGGACAGCTGACGACAAAGTTAGATAAAATATAACATGGACAAGCTGGAATCATTTTGTCTTATGCGGGATAAAATGCGTGGCTAAATATGGCCAAAAAAACTGAGTGATAAATCATGGCGCGAGTGACAACGACATTGCTGTAAATCTTTTGATTACGAATAATATAATTACTTAATAAAACCTCATAATTCTACTTGGCGTTAAACTTAATGTTTGGAATAGTTAATAGATATCTTTGATAGAAGACACCGGATGAAAACTTCCAGTATTACAAATTCAAACAATACATCCAGATTTCAATCAAATATATGTAACATAAAATATTTTGCGTAGACTTATTTTTTATTGTATATCTTTTTTAGTAGAAGTCGCAAAACCTTTTGTAAGCTAAAGAGTACAAAGTATTACTGCATGCATGCTTCTGGTTGTTACTGAATTGAAGGCTATACCACATATTACTAATGCGAAAGTTTGACAATCTCAACGCCTCAAGCTTTGAAATTTTACATCTCCTGAAAAGAAATTGGCTAGGCAGTTCTCATATAGTTGAATGATCCTCCAATGAACTAAGCTTTAAGATATAGTTTTACATAACTATAAAAATGTGACCCGACCCACCATTGCACAATATGACGTCGCAGCACTCATAGAAAAACATTCCAGCTAAGCATCGCCTCACGGTTATAGCAGATATGTTCTTTCTTTTCTTTCTTTGCGGAAAGGCCTAAGATATTTTCAGCATGGTGGGTTATTCACCCGTTTTTTCCTGCTCGTTTAGAAACTGCATTTGCTACATATATTGCTGCATGATTAAATACAATAACAATTGTTATGAAAACAAAAATCCCCAGTTCTTACCTTCCAACTCAGTGTACTTTTGTCATCGTAACCCAGGGCATATCCCGTTGCTTTGTAACCTATGAATTTGGTGTGCTGGGGACTCTGATAGCCCGGAAACACTATAGTCGTACTTGGCATTGCATGCCTGTTAAACACACAAATATGTTTGATATAAACAACATATGGGTCATTTTGCAGGAAACATTTTTTTGTTTTCTTCCCAGACGCTCGGAATATACCCATGAAGCATGCCACAGAAACGACTATCTTGGGACTAATAAGCATTTGCATCTTGGCTTGATTTATAGCCGAAGTACTCTGGTTTTTCTTGTGGGTTTTATCTGCTCTGCCGCATAAATATCAATTTTTCATACTTATGCCAAAAATACCAGGTATAAACCGAACATCCAGAGATGTGAAGCCTAATTATCGCATTTCCTCGGGAACTTTAGTCTAAAGAAGTCAGGTGACATACGAATTACGGTGGAGAGAAGAACAAACTCTCACTCTTCTTTTGACAATTGTTGAGAAAAATACTCAGATCAGACATACACATAATAAGTTTGGTTATACATTTGGTATTTGTGATATTTCAAGCTCATAATTCGTAATATAAAAAAAAAATTGCGGAGAAACTAATCCTATTGAGCACTAGAACCTTTCAGTTTACTACAGGATGTTTCACGAAAGGTGAACAAATTTGATATTCTGAAAACTACGCGTCGCAACAAAAAAAGGCTTGAGTTGTTTTGGTTCACGTCCAGGGGCCTATTGAGGAAAATGATTAAAGTTCGGGATGATTAAATTGTTAATTACTTTTGCATAATTAACTTTTTTTAATATTGGGTTTAAGGGCATGGTTTCAATTAGAAATTTGCTCAGCATGATCAAAAAACCTTAAATCAACAAATTGCAGCATGATAGAAGGTACGTGAAGCATTTTAAGGGGCTTTCTGAAAAACCGCGCAAATTCGACGGGTTTTTATGTTTCGATTTCCTAACGGAGCGCATCTCGGTCGCGGCGGCACAGCGCCCCGTGGAGAAATAGTGCAACCAACTTCTGCTGCGTCACGCGATGACAGAGCAGCAGAGGCTAGTTGCACTATTTCTCCATGAGGCACGGTGCCGCCGGGGCCGAGATGCGCTCCGATAAAAAACCGAAACTGAAAACCCTCGAATTTGCGCGGTTTTTCAAGCAGCTGTAAAATGTCTTCACGTGCCTTATATCATTCGGCAATTTGTTGATTTAGGGTATTTTGATGATGCTGACAATTTTCTATTTGAAACCATGCCGCTAAACCAATATTAAAAAGTTAATTTTGCAAAAAATACCTAAGTATCCGTCTTTAATAATTACCCTAATTAGGCCCCTGGCCAGCACCGCAACGACACTAGCCTTTTTTGTTGCGATGCGTAGTTTTCGCACATGGAATTTGTCCACCTTTCGTGAAACACCCTGTATATTATATGGCTTGAATAAATGGATCGTCTTGGATGATTATTATGTACAGAAATGCGTTGCATTTGTCGACTCGAGACACCCCTGAAGAAAGTTTATTTTAGAGCGCAGTTCGTAGGCGCTTGTTTCCGGCTTGAGCGGTCGTTAGCGTCGGCGTCGCCGTCGGCGTAATCGTGCGGTGCATTATGGGAAATTTCCCGTAATGCACCGTGCGAGCACTTCCCCGGGATCACGTCACCTCGGGAGGGGGCACGTGACCCTCAGGTCACGTAACCTCCAAGTCACGTGACCCTTTAGGTCACGTGGCCCCTGGCGTCATGTGACCCCTCGTGGTCACGTGACCTCCAGGTCACGTGTGGCCCCCGAGGTCACATCCCCCCCCAGCCCGAGATCATGTGACTCCTCCAGGTCACGTGACCCCCCCCCCCCCCGGAGAGAGATTGAAGAATAAGGGGAGGAGGAGGAGAACGAGGCAAAGGGGGAGGGTATACCCTCCCTGAGTACTTTTCCCTCCTCCTCCTCAAAAGCTGGCGCTCCGATTCAGCATTACAAGGCGTTGTAAACGGCTTTCACTTTTTCTATTTAAAATAGCAGGCAAGCTTCAAAATAAAAATAAAACATTCACGCAGAATGTTTTTACTGCACCTCTTTCAAGAGGTAGGAAAGAACAGAAACATTGCTCATCGCCTTAGAGTATATTGGTAGGAAATTGAAACCCTGAGTTTTTACAGCTAGTCACACAAACCCGTTTTGTACTAAACTCCCTTGAATTGTAGCAAAAAGAACGTCCCTCAAATTTTGCATCTTGGTTCTATGAGAACAATGGAATTACGCTCCTCCGCAGTTACATGTAGAATTGTTCATTTTAAAACGAGATGTGGGATGCGCCCTATCAAAAGAATCAGGAAATCGCGTGCTCGCTGTTATTTTTGCACAAAGACACGTACGGCACTCGTCACAAGTACACGAATTACATTGAATTCATGACTCTCTCGTATTTCTTGAATAACTTGAATGCATATATAGGAAGTAATCCGAAGCATATCTTATCATTTTAGTTAGTAATGAAGAAACTGGTCACCGCTACTAATTTAATGCGATATCATTATTAAGCTACTCAACAAAATTTTTCACCACTATGGGTATCGTTTCCTGGACAAAAAACATCTTCCCCGCCAAATTTAGCGGAACAACTGACGGCACAAAAAAGTGAAAGCCGTTTAAAACTCCTTGTATCACCGAATCAGAGCGCAGCTCTGAGGAGGAGGAGGGAAGGATACTGAGGGGGGTCCACGTGACCTCGGGGGGGGGGGGGGAGGTTACGTGACCTCGGGGAGGGGGTCACGTGACCTGGGAGGTCGCGTTCCTTGGGGGAAAGGTCACGTGACCCCGCCTCCCCGAGGTCACGGAAGGTACCCCGAGGCCCTCCCGAAGGAACCCGAGGTCCATCCCGAGGTCCTCCGAGGTCCTCTCCGAGGTCCTCCCGAGTCCCTACCGATGGTCTTCCTGCGAGGTCCTCGCGGGGGGGGGGGGGGCGCGGGGGCTCGCGGTTACGCCGACGCCGCTGAAGCCCCTTAAAGGGGCGCCTAACAGCTGCGCTCTACAACAATTTTCCCGCTAAATGTATTTAAAAAAAATTGACATAGAGACCTGAGGAGCGCGTCAGTCTTCCAGATAAATTTAGGTAAAAAATAATGTCGCGAAACATTTTCGCCGCTAAAAAATAAAAGAAATGCGCGCCAGTTATTCATCGTCGAGACAGAACACATGCCCGTGTGTGGAGCGATGAACTCTATCGCATCCAGAGAAAATCACCCTTGTAGTTTCTACGCCGTCTTTTTTTACAAGTTTACCGCTAAGGAATTCTCGAACATAGTCTCCTACATGAGGATGGCTTACAAAAGGTGGTGGGTTAAGAACATAACTATTTTTCGGTTTGGTTATTTTAATACAATAATGAACAGAATGAAATACTTGTTTCAAAACCGTCAAAAAATGACTTGTTTTAAACTTTAAAGCGATCTGAAAACTAAGAGTTCATTTTAAATTAACGATTCATAATTTTTATTTACCAGTAATCAAGTAGTCCAATTAAACTCCTTTTAACCAAGAGTAGTTGAATTTGTAATTGATTAATTTTTAGAGTAGCGTAAACAAGACTCATTGCTAAAGCAGAAGATAACCAGCGAAAGCCTTTCTGGGGTAGACACATGCGCCACCGAACGTGTGACTGGTTGTACGACATGCCAAAACGACGGCAGAACCTGATTGTATGCCGTACAATCGCAAACTAAAGCATATGCACAGGACTCTTTGATTGACGGCGCCTAATGGAATTCGGCAGCCCTTCTGAAGTGTACCATATAATACCGGTGAAGCGCCCAATTAAGCTTTGGTGACAATTGCAAAACAATGGCGGACGAGGGCTTATCCGGTCATCAATTTTACATATAAACGTACTGTGCGTATTTTCTCCGAGCTTACAAATTTGGTAATGGGCGCTTAATGTGGAATGTCGGATGCACGGTATATTAAGGGTAGTACGACCCGTCGCACAATTGGTCAAGCATGGGTATGGCCTCGCCGTGCCCATGTAAATATCGCCTAATAAGTGTTACAAAAAAAAATTCGGCGAAAACTTTATTCTGTGGTCTCGGATATGCTGGAAGCAGTTGTTTAAATATCGAACTCATGCACTCCCAAAAGCTAGTTTCAGCAGGCCACGAATAAGCAGTAACACAAAAGGTTTAAGGGCATACGTCTACAAGAGGAAGCTGTAAAGAAGTTGGGCATACGTAAATACATGAAAATAATTAAAACCTGCCTCAGCAGAAAAAAAAAAGATGTAACACAATATGGCACGCAATTTGTATTAGATGTGAGTTCGAAAAGAATAGTGATTTTTTTGACTATAGTTCTCCTGGCATTTGCCGAGGCGGTGCATAGTAATGAAGAAAATTACACACTCAAATGCATAGCGTAGAGATGATCACACGTTTTATTACGCTGACGTAAACCGAAAAATAGAAATCTAACATCTTAATTGCTCAGGCCCCACTATGGTTTCTCTTTTCTATTTTTTCTTTCATAAGCCAGCAAAAGCCCTATATTATTGTAAATATATGCATAGGATCTGAAGATGATCACTGTAAATCGCAAATGAGACGGGACAAACTTGAAGGAACATACAGGCGAGGCTGTGTTTCTCGAAAATTCTCTAATGTATTTACTTTCTTTTTTAATATATATTTTTAGCATTCAATAGCCCGGATATCCACTATGCAACGAGATGATTAGTCCAGCTGCCTGCTAGACTGAAATAACACAAATTTGACGCATGAAGTTGCTAGACTCTAGTTTCTATTTGAGTAACTTACGTCGTATAGTTCACGAGGAGAAGCATCTGTGCACCGCATACCAAAATAAAACGAAGGTGTTGGATGCGCCCTCATGAACCACCACACATGCATTGAGAAAGATATCATCAGTGATGACCTGCTGAACACATCCTTGTGGACGCTGACGTAGGCTAGTGCGTCTACCTGTAGAAAATGAATAAATGCGGTTGTGAAAGGGTGAAAAAGGCTACACAGATCTGCGTTCAAAGCTCGTGTATGTGATCGCCTAATGCCTAATCGCCTTTTCGTTTGGCAGGAAATTCAGTTGTGCCATTTACTCGGTAGCCCTGGCAGACTTCCAGCATGGGTACGTTTATTCATTTTTACGTCTCATTATTTCACCATAAGAGTGAAGTTTGTCTAAATATGGCATTCGCGACCATTTGCTGATAATAGCGGGTAGATTTAATCTCACAAACACTATGAAACCAGCTGTCTATTTGAAAACTGGAAGAATTTGGGGACTTTTTGTGCACTGGCACCACCATGTTTCAACTCTCGCGTAAAAGACTTCAGTTAAAAGGCCCCTCTCATCCCCCTCCCCCCCCCCCCTGGCCCGTCTTTAATTTTTCGTCTCGTTCTGAGGTAGGCGGAGATCGCGATGGATTATACAACACTTCCACTCCTTCCGCAAGTCTTACCCGAGTAGTGAGAAACGCTGCAAACTTTCCCTTACAAGCTCTAAAGGCAAGGTGGTTAAAGCCCTCTGCATGACGTCGCACCAGGCTGTTTGTTTTTCACTTGTACTCGCGCCCCTTCATACCTTTGATCAAATGTTTGTGATATCCAAATTCACAGGACAAGATTAGTCAAGAATTCACGTCTAACTCGTTTCTTCAGTTTCTCTTTGACTGAAATATACTTACTCTTTTATTACGATATCATATAAATACGTTTAGCTGTTTGTCACAAAATATATTACACCAACGAGCATGTAGCAATTTTTAAGAGCTCTCGCATAACGGAATGAGGGGTGTGGAAATTCTTGATTTATTTTTACATAATGGGTTTATATTTTCTAAAAATGAAATATCAGCCCTCTTCAAAGTGATTTATAAATGATGCAAGGAAATTGTCGATTTGTTGAATCCTATAACTATAATACCCACTAAACGTGACAATTAAAGTGTATTTTAGTGCACGTGCATTTTTTTTACGTGTTTAAGATCGACAAGTAGTTTTCATTTTTAAACTCTCTTCATCTAAAGAAAAAGACTGTTGTATTTGGCGAGGCCGGGTGTATGGGGACGGTGGGCAGCGGAGCTAGGCCATGCTTAATCGAAAACTGCTGAACAATCAGCGCGTTGTTTGCAAGCGCATTATCATGGTGAAAAAAAAATAGTCTCGAAACATTTCGTGTTGTCATTCTGCCCACACCGCACTGAAATTTCAGCAGTTTTTTTACTAAAAAAGCATTGTCCCCCGTGCCTTATCTTACCTACATGTGTCACCTCGTGTAGAATGATTTTTTGTTTGCCCGCAAAAAAAAAGCGACGCCGAAACTTCTGCTAGCGCAAATTTTCGCCAAAATACGTTAGAATTTTCGCAAAGTTCTGACTTAGGAAAAGATGCGAATTGCATCCTCACAGCGGTCCGCAAACTGCTGAGTTCTTGGAGAAAGTTTGCTCTCTAGGGCGTCGGTGGTTTAGGATGCTGTTACCACACCTTCTTTCCTCTTCCGCTGCCACAGAGTGTCCTTGAAAGCGTAAAGGCTGAACTCCATGGCACGAATAATGTTGACAAAAATCAACGAATTATGCCCGGCGGCTTTCGCTCTGTGCGTGGAATCGGCATAGTGGCTGTTATGTCATGGGCAAAGCGACAGTGCCATCGGGCGATGTTCGTCAGTTATTGGTCTCATAATTCGCTTCAGAGTTCAGCCGTGAAAGAATATTATTTTCATTTTGTAAGAGGTAAAGGGGATGTAACGGCACAAAAATGAAGCGATAGAGCACGGCGGATACCACGCACTGCGTAGAAGCTTCACGAAACTATTCCACTACAGTCCAGTCCAAACCAGCCTAAACCGAACCGCTATAGCCTTAACCAATGACGGCAGCATGCATGCATTGCAAAAAATATATATTTAAATTAAAACAGTACGCCGATGTTGAAGAGGCGAAACAAATAGCAGCAGCAGAGAAAGGCCCCCAACGCGAGGAGTTTGAATGAAAGTTTGAGCATAAGTATTAACGGCACGAGAACTGCATTGCATCACGTGGCGAGCAATGTAAAGGTGACGGAGACTGAAACGTAAAAAAATAAGAACAGGATTTTGTAAAAATACAAACAGGCTTCTGTAGAGTCGCCAATCGTATATGTCATAATGTACAAACCACCAAATAAAATTTTGTGTACAAATACAAGAAGCAACATATACTCTGGCCCCTTTGTCTCCAAAACACGCTTGGACCTGAGCCGTTTTTTCTACCATTATCTCCGTCAAACACCATTGTGCTTTCAGATATCTATTGTCCAATCACCCGTCGTAACAGCTCTTCGGGCATGTTTTTTCTTAATTTGCTTTGCTTGTTTATTTTTGTAAAACCAAATGGCCCTCGGAGAAAATAAACAAATAAATAATTGAGTCGGACCACTGCCGACTCTACAACCGGATGCAGCCAATAGTGTTTATTGGACCGCAATCTGCGAAACCATCGGACGCAAGATCAATACATGCTTGAAACTGTCTGCTCCAAATCCCGCTAGCAACGCTAAGTTTAGTCGTACAATCTACTCAAATTCTGTAATAAAGCGGGGCCTATATTGAATCACCAGGCTGTCGTTTTCTTGTAGGTTTGCTATTAGAGGCGAAATAAAGCACCCATAAAAAAATCCCAAGACCACTGTCAAATGCTGCCATCTTATTTCTAAAAGAGTCTCGGTGACGTTCAGATATAAAATATTTGTAAGTGTTCCAAATGAAATTGAATTTCGTTTTTTTTGGGTGGGATGGCGTTCTTAACACCGCCAAAAACACAGTATATTGTAATCAAGTAGCCCCACCGTCAACTTTGCAATTGGTTTCGTTGATTGCCTCATCACGATCGCATCAGGCCTGCACTCTATCACTGCTTACAATTCAAACTAGGAGTTTGTTATTCGCGCCTCCAGCGACTTATAGGGGACACCACTACGGGCAAAAATTGCAGTTTATTACAGGGCGTCCCGTGCCTATGTGCCAGCTCAACTCACAATGCTAGGGCATCAGCAAGAGAGCATTGAACTCTAAAGGGTTTGTGCAATCTTTCGTCCTTTACGTTTCGAACCTGCAGGCAATGTGTTGGCTTAAGCGAGCTTCCAGAGTTTTGACTTTTTTCAGAAAGCCATGAAATAAATAAATAAATAAAGGCTGTCTACCAGACTTGAAAAGTAATCCGTTACTTTGTCAAGTAATTTTGTAATTGCCACATTACTTTTTTTAAGTATTTAGTAATGTAATTTCGTTACAAAGTATTTCTAACGGATTATTTTATTTACTCATTACTAAAAAAAATGAGCATAACACAGTAACTTGAGCAATACGAGCAGAACATTCAGCGCCATAAAGAGAGCATGGTCGACGAAATAAAAAACATCAAGAATTGCAGAATGGCCAAAAAGAAAACACGAGTTTTTTTGTACGACCGCTCAATAGAATAGCTAGAAAAACGGGCAAGGCATGTACAAATCTAGGAAAGACAGATATCAAATAAGACAACGCCGAGTAGGCTCTCCGTCGCCTTCATCGTGTTTTTTTCTCCTCCCGGGCAGGAGGAAGCTCATCGTGTTTATTTGTTTTTTGTCTTTTACAATGTTTCATCCTTTCCAACTTTTTTCGACGTCTCCCGCCACCTGAACATACATCAAACGCGGGTTCGTACCCCCTCGATCTGCGGGTTTGCAAATCGCGTAACAGACGATGTAACCTCGCGCGAGGAGGTTAGATTCTCTTTCATGTACGCTACTCTATTCTAGCACGCTCTTGCGGCACGGCTGAAAAGCGCCAGGCGCAAAGCTAAGAGCATCGTCTTCTAGTGTACGGACGATACTTCTTTTGGTTTGCTTGTCAGGGCATGGTGGTCTGGTCTACTCCTCACTTTACAGTCAACTGTCAACATAATGAAGGGGCGTGTTAGGCCATCTAAGGAATGCTGACAGAGTGAAAACGAGTTAAAGTGGCGTGATACTCAATTGTTTTGTGAGACCAACGGCCACCCCTTCTCTCGGCCTCAATGCCCCCCCCCTGCCTCCCCGAATATTGGTATGAAAGTGAGAACCGATGAACAATCGATGACCCGTAAGTGCCATTTTTTTTACTAGTCGAGTTTTCGGTCACGGAGTGTCGGTCGTCTCCATGGTCATCTCTTGATGAGATGTTCAAAATGGCAGGGCATTAAGAAGAGAAATCTATAGTTCCAGTGCATATTTTGGTTGACAAGAAATACAAATTGTCATCAGCAAGAACAACAAACTCTAATCTGTGGAAACACAAGGTAGCAGGGACACCGTGCATTCTGCATTAGGTATATATGGTAACGTTAAAACTAAGTTTATCTTCTTGGTGAATAACGGGCGAAACACACGGGTCAAAAGGGAGATTTCGTAGATCACTTCTTTAGCTCCGAATCTCGTAGAGGAGGTAGACGCTGCCACTGAGCATGCGCACCGCTAGCTCTGTCTGCACAATTCCAGGGATCATTGCCGCAGGTCGCAAGCTAGCAGGATGGCTAGTGTTGTTGCAGCTTTCGGTGCCTCGTCAGCTTACATGTGGACGGAGTGCACCACAAACTTTTTTGTAAGTACAATATTTTATTTGTTGCAGAACATTCTTGAAAAATATCCACATTGTTTTGTATTGTTTTTTTATATACATGTACGGAAAAAAGTAACGTGAAAGTAATTTGTAACGTATCAAGTAAAGTAATCCATTACTTTTCAGCGAAAGTAATTTGTAATGGTAATCCATTACATTTGCAGCTCGGTAATTTGTAATTGTAATCTATTACCTTTTTCAAGTAACGAGCATACGTGCTGCCTAGTGTACTTCCACGCTGCTCATGAACGTTCACAAACGCGGAATGTCAGGTTCACGCTGTTGCTTAGGTTGCGTGCCGATCAACCTGGGAACAAGCTGATACTATATTTACCACAGAGTCACCGAGACACCTAATCTAACACGCAAGCCACCGACAACATCTAATGAAGGAAGCCACAAGGGACGACCAGAAATCGTGAAAGGACCTAGTTTCGGCTAGTGCAGTGTTTGTCCGCAAGTTGCAGTCCGTTTTCCTGGATTGGCGAGGAGACCATAGTATTATTATCATGATTTTGTTAAGGAACTTTATTCCGCACCAAACCTCTTTGTTCTGGAACTTATATGGCACTTCTGGGGATTTCAATAATCTTCCTATTGACTTTCTTTCTTTGCCGTCATCATGTTCTAGCTCACGTGCGTTCATTGACACATGTTCCACGTTCAACTTAGTTCAAATGATAAATCAACCAAACAGTATTCCATGTTCTTCTTGCAGCATCCTTGATCTATCTATGGTTTTATCCCAGCAACATCAACAGCATCTCGAACCCTCCGGGGCTCAGTGATAATTTAGTAATGCATTTTTCGCTGGAACTTCTCAGGACCCTAAATTCTGCATACCATACATACGTCATGGATGATTACAAAGCAAACTATCAAACAATAAACGAGGGCTTAGAATTGTTTTACTCTTTTTGTCCACTTTTGTCCTGTATTCAATTAAGGAGAACTGGGCGCTTTAAATATATGTGTTTTATTTGCATTTCCTTCATATCACAGTAATGATTCGATCAGATAATGTGAATGTATGGTTCTCGAAACCAATTAGTCGTATGAACAACTAGAAAACTGGGTTTTTAAGAAGGCAAAATTATCGCCGTCTCAAAAGAGTCATTGGGATAAATATTGAAGTCATGCAAAGGCATATAAATATGCAATCACACAAGCAAAATTAAAGTGTTTTGAAAATAATTTTAAAGGTATGCATACAAGGAAACCGAAGAAGTCTTGGAAAATTATAAACCCAATAAATGCCACAGAGGTGGATTTTGTTGATGACGACGGTGTGAAATTTAAAGAAAAAGAAGGCGCACAAAAAATTAAGGAATTTACAAAAAATAAAGGTATTGATATCATTTCTAACCTGAACACGTTATATCATGCCCAATGAAAAAAAGATTATGTTTCATATCCCGGAATTCGGAAAGAAATCGCATATTTAAAAATTTCTTGCGCTGCTAACGACTTGATAAACTGAGAGATTTTGAAAAAATACAAGCAAAGTGTATTGCGTCACTTGTTCAAAATATTTAAATAATCATCGAATTCGGTAAAGCTACCGGACGACTGAAAAGTCGTCCGGTAGCTTTCTTTCCATATGGGTATCCACCCATATCAATCAAAATTGTTCCTTGCAAGCCGTTCGAGCACATAATATATTCAAACATAATCAACTGATTAAAATCTAACAAGTTGCTATGTACGAACCAGCATGGGTTTCCTGTAAAAGCCAACTATCACACTTTAGATATGACTTTTTTTTTCTAACCGAGACAACTAACTTTCAAACTTACGTCATACTCAACAATTTCTCAAAAACATTTGAGAGGATACCTCATCAACGCGTCGTTAAAACGTGTATCCCCTTAACTTCTTACGAACATAATAGTCTGGACCAGAAGGTTCCTAACCAATTGCATAGCTCATACAGTCATCAACACTGCGAAGTCATGACGGCCCTTTGTCACCTCAGGCATCCCACAGGGAACCCTGCTATGCCCATTATTACTCTTACCTACATCGATTACTTAACAAAGCTTCTATCGTCCACCGTGCGTTTTGTATCTATGACTGCGTCATTTACCGAGCCATCAGAACAGCAGATGACCATAGAACACTTCAAAATGGCCTCAATATAATTCAACAGTGGTGTAACAATTGGCCTGTGAGTCAAAACATGGAAGGTGCAAGTTTCTAACATTCACTAGTCCTACCACGTCGTCTAATTTGGCTTACCAGTCATGCATCAATACGATTGGTCAGTGTGCAATTTATAAGTACCTAGGCTTTCACCTCACCAGCGATATCACATGGAACAACAACGTTAACAAAGATATCCTGAAAGCTAACCGCATACTTGAATACCGAAACGTAACCTCAAACTGCTCACCGAAAATCAAATTCTAGCTTCCGCAACTATGGTTCAATATCAACTATAATACGCATATTTGATTTGGTCACCCATTCAACACCTTCTCTGTAACGAAGTAGGAAAAAAATCAAAACAAATCTTCAAGTTATATTTTCTTCGACTACTCTTCGTATACCACTAACACTTCACTTATACAGGCTGGTCTTCAGACAATGTTTTTCGTCGAAGGCTCACCCGACTTGCCCTCCTTCTTAAAATATATTATTAAATTCCGCAGATGAAAAAGGATATTCTCATCGCTTCATATTGTGCTTCCGCTGAGGTTGACAACTTCCGTAAAATCAAATTCATATGACGGAGAGCAATACACGACCCCACGCTGGTACGATGATCATACAGATCAAATCGGGCAGTGGTAGGGATTGAGCCCAGGATTCCTGTATTCTGCAGCGCAGCTTTCGCTCCACGTGCTCCGAGCTTGTGTGCGCTATCCCACTCGGCCAACTCTCCCCCATCACGGCAATGTCACGTACAGAGTTGATGGGCTGTTCTAATTTATATAGTTGAGCGGATGTATTTTTTTGTGTTTAAAGAGGGATTTTTCATTTCAAGCCATATTTTTGTATCTTAATGTACCATATAAAGATTTATCTTAATTTGTTTATTTTTATTATATTTTTTTGCAAATAAACGTTGATTGTTAATATAAGTGGGTTATTTTATCGACCAAACTTGTCCCTGGACACCGGACAAAAATTTCCGAATGGGAAGTTTTATTTGATTGGGAGTCCCGGCACTTACCGAATATAATAAAAGAACTTGATTAAAACATTAGTTATCTAAACAATAATAGATGCATACCCCTTTTAAGTTAAATAAAAAGATTATTTCGGTCAATAATGATGTTATTAATGGGGAATGGAGACGAAATGACATGGGCGCCAGCTCTCTAGTCCTTTTTTTCTAAGACGACCAGCCAGACGCGCAATGCGTATCGCGCTTGTGACGTCAATAGTTCATGCATGGTCAAGGGCATTGTAGTTGCGAGCTTTGCCGCTTGATGGTGTTAACACGTGAAAATATTGCCGTGTAGTAATATCCGTGAACTGTACGCCCTGTGACCTATGCATAGCGTTCCTGTAAGGTCATTTGCGGCCATTATGGTATGTGTTGTGCCACGAGCGTTCGGTTTGCTCAGAGCCGTATATTGGGAGAGTTTGGCGAATGGGCGGAGCTAAGGCGGCCGCCAGCGCCGAATACTACCCCCGCGGTTAGAGCGGAAACTAAATGTGCGATATTGCTACGACCAATCAGAAGACCGCGAAGACACAATATTGAAAACGACATTTAAAGCGTTAACTAGAAGTGTTCAATCTCGGCGTCTCGATGGCAACGCCGTCAATTCCTAATCAGCATCAATTATCGAAATGTGCGCAGTTTGCTCTATTCTGAAGTGCATGTCCATTCATTCTACTGTTGAATATGAACGTGACGATAACCTCATATGCGCCAAGTTTTCAATCACCAAGTGTTGCACTTTTTACTCTAGCGACGCCAAAACGGTTTTGAAGATTCAAGTCGGAAATGTAGAGCTCGCTACCCCTGCTAGGGGCTGTTTCGCGGCCTGCGGTTGGTCACGAGATGCTCGTGTATTCAAACCAATGAATGACCAAACTCTCCTAATACTCGGCTCTTGGTTCGCCGTGTTATTTTCACAACACAAAAGTCGTAGTTCGAGGAGGTGGGGAAACGGGTGTGGTGAGGGGGTGAGGGGCTATGCATTGCCTGAAAGATATCCCAGCGTCCTCAAATCAAGCGCCTACTTAACGTATGCAACAGGCTGGCGGTTTTGATAGTGTCGAATGTGTTCTGCAGAATAAGTTTGAAGCAGAGGATGCAGCCAATGCCTCAACACCGAGTGCACGAGGTCACTGAGTCGAAGCGTTCTTCTGAAGGAAGTGCACTCGCGCTAGAAATGCTTGTCTGAAGGCGAGGGGCCCGGTCTGGCAAGCGCTTTTTGCTTTGGCTGTAGTCTTAGCTCATGGGCGAAGAGAGCATAAACGCCTTAGCTTTCTATGCTAAGTTACGTTTGGGACTTAGTAACTCTACGAGCAAGACACACATTATCGAACTGGCTGTACTTCTTAAGGACTAATGCCGTGACGGAATTGCATCGGAGCTTCACGAACCGCCACCAGACGCGATTTTCAAATTAAATATAAAATTAGATTTCTTTAAATGTTTTGCCTGCAGCACAGAAACACTAGCCTGTGGTAATGTTTTTAATTTCCCAGCACAATATATACCCTATCTAAACAAAGAAATGAGTGCAAACATTTAGTTTCCCAATTTCTTTAAAGCAGTGGTTCACAAACGGGGGTCGGCGGACCCTTTGGGGTCCGCAAAGGCATTCTAGGGGTGCGCGAAGCCCTGCCTCGTCAGTCACGCACGGCAATAAACTTGGTTTTTATTCAGATTGAAAATAAACATTCTAATTTTCATGTGAGTTTTCTTGTGTGTATGTCAATGAGCATAGTCTACGGCACACTATCCCTTTGCTATATTCGCTTATTAGATCATTATCGTAATTAACCTCTACCTTTCCCTTCCCCTCACCACAAACGTGGTCCTCCATAATCTCCGCTGATCCACAAGGGGTCCCCGAAACATCAATGGCTGAGAACCACTGCTTTAAAGGATGTCTGCAACGATATTTGCTTTTAATGTATTTCACTTTACAAGAGCTTACTGGCACGAGTCCGACCCAAGTATTCTCAAGCGCAACGCCACTGAACAAAAAACGTCCTTGTAGATGTGTAATTTTAAGAGAAAAGGTGAGTGGTTTTTCGTTTCAATCTCTCTTTAGCTAAACTTAATGACGTAGTTTAGGACCGCAGTGTTGGCATGTTTTAATGCCGCTCATAGAATGAACCCGAGCCTTGGGTGAACACTCAATTTCGGCTCGTGATAATCAATAGCTACAAAAGCATTCGGGCGGTGAACTATGTTCAATCGCTGCATTGACCACAATAGCAACCATAACAATCTCTGGAACTCAGCGCATACCCCCTGGTTTGCCCACCCCAACGCGTTCCTATGATCACCATTGGCGGTATATAATCGGCTCCAGATCACGTGACCACTTGTCTTTGGCTGCGAGTGAAGGGGTTCAATGGTGCTCTAATTTCTTTAATTTTGTGTTACTTATTTAGCCTGTGATGAAGAACGAACGCGTGTTTCAAGCGTCATTAACGTCATGTAATCATTCTAAGTTATATTTGTGCAAAATAAACAAAATCGTTCCGTCGTGAATAAATATTACGGAAATCACGAATCATTCATAGTGAGAAAACTAACGTAAAAGCAACGCAAAAGTAAGGTGACTTTCTTTTTATCGGTGACGGTAACGCGTTTCCCGTATTTTGAGGAAACGTGTGTTGGTAACGACGTTTATTTTATTTGAAGGAAACGAGAAACGTATTTCGTTGCTTTTTCGGTAACGCCTATAACACTGTTCTTTATATATCTACATCCCTCACCATTATGTCATCCCAGGTCTAATCAAAACGTACAACAATGACACTCCCACAATTCGTGTGAAGAACGACGTCCTCAAAACACTTATTAGATTAACTTTTGAGCACAACAACTTTGAATTTCAAAGGAAGACACTTTCTCCAAACTCGGGGCACACCAGTGGGCACACAGATGGCGCCTAACTAGGCAAGCTTTCTTTGTGGCCGATCTAGAGTCTAGAGTCTTATCTAGCCACTACCTTGAACTTTTATTTTATAAGCGCTACATTGATGATATTATCATGAATGGGAATTAAAGAGACGACGAAATTTGAAGCAAAGTGAACATTTAATAAAGCGCACTTGGGCCCCCCCCCAACCAAAAAAATAATAATAAAAAAGGAAGAAGCTTGCATTGCAGGCGTCGATGGCGCCAAAGCCGCAAGATTGAACAATGGGGAGAGTCTGAGTGCGGCTCGCCACGTGGAGCCCATTATGTACACGCGAGGGCTCCTGGAACCTTTGGCGTTGAATGATCGCCACGTATAACATTCCCAGCCCGAACAGAAGACAAGGCCCTCGAAGTTGCAAAAATGCTTAATTGAATGAATAAATAAAAACGAAACATTCACTACCAGCAGCCTTATTGTACTCGAGGAGAACTTTTCTTGACATTTTTGAGGAAAGGAGGAGAGCGCTCGCACAGCTTCAATCAGCGCTCAAAATGATAGGGTGCAACGTGCCCGTATCTTTGACTGCGTTTAAAAAGAGTTTTCCACGTGTATAGAACAACTTAGTTGGGAAACTGCCATAAAAGCTGCTTTCAAAAAGTGGCTGCGATCTGTACCTGAGAAGCGAACTAATGGCGATCGCAACGCCGCCATTTAGTCGGCAGCGGCCACACCGGGAACTGCGCGTCTGCATGTATCGGTTCAGGTCGAGTCTCGCAAGGGCCGGTGGAGCCATCTCGCATTGCCATATCGCAGTAGCAATATATTTAAACTTTCATATTTTTACTAGTCGCTAAAGGGTGGCGCTGGTATCGTATTTAGCTTCGTCTTCATGGACGCGAGCGGTCTGGTTTTGAGGCAATTTTTCCGACTAGGTGCTTTAGTAACTAACATTGACCACCTGAAATCAAACCTAGGGCCTCCGCGCGAAAGCCAATGATGGTAACCATTCGGTCACGCACGCGCACGCCTGGCGACGCGCGTGAAATTACATCCTCTATAAAAAGAACGCATTGTCTCGATGTAATGTTCCGGTAAATGAAGCATCGAAACAACCAAAAAAATAATGGCAACCTACGGAGCCTTGCAAAACACAGTCCTCTCGACCGTAGTACAAAAACGCAGTTCACAGTCATCGATCGTAGTACGGCTTCAGGCGCAAGACGTGGATTGCTTGCGTTCGTGGTGTGCTGCGTGATGAACTGAAGTCCGCGTTTCGAAGTTCACCTCATAGTTAAGATTCTCGAGATGGCTAAGCACACTATAGAGTTAGAAATAGCTGTTCAGAAATTTTTCGCATAAACCGCGTCGTCTTATCGTGGTCCAGACCCACAGATCGTCTCCAGGCTTGTAGCGAACGTCGATCCGACAAATGTGGTACCGGGTAGCGTCGGCATGTGGGTGATCTTGAGTCCGGATTCACGCTATCTGACGAAGTTCTTGTGATCGCTGGTCAACCACCTGTGCTTCGTAGCTCCCATGGTCAGCTGGTTCGTGGGGCAGCATCGCGTCGAGCATGATCGTTACTTCGGACGTGCACCAGCTCAAATGGTGTTACTCTTGTGGCCTATTGCACCACCGTGTTGTAAGCAAGCGTGACGTAGCGTTACACATGGTCCCACGTCTTGTGCTTTTCGTCAACAGACAAGGCGATCATGTCTGTGATAGAATTGTTTAGCCTTATCGTTAGTCCTTTTGTCTGCGGATGCCAGGCATTGGTTCGACGGCGGCTGGTGATACTGGGACGAAGGATATCTTGCATCAGCTGGACCATGAACGGTAATCCGCGGTATGTAAGGAGGACTTCGGGGCCGCCGTGCCACAGGACAACGAACTCAATGATAAACTTGGCTTCTTCAACAGCGGAACTTGATGGAAGGGCATTGAACTCGGCACACCATGTGATATAGTCGGTCGGAGCGATTATCATCGGTTTCTTTGTGTCGATGGTTTAAAATCCATTTCAATTTGCTGAAATGGGGAAGATGGCGGCGCAATAGGCTGAAGATGTCCTGACGGTCTCGTCGGTGGTATCTTCCGTTTGCTGACACTCGTGGCAAGTTTGGGTGTAGTGATGAACTGTTTTCGCAAGCTATGGCCGGTAGTACATTTCGCGTATTATGGAAAGAGTCGTGCTGTAGCCAAGGTGTCCCGCCGTTGGGTGATCGTGGCAGGTTTCAAATATTTATTCTCGAGGACTGAAATGGATCACCAACACCCACGCCGTATTTATCTCGCTGAAGATTTCCATGTAGAGAACACCTTATCGAGTCAAGAAGGTTTCCAGTGTTCGTTTGAAAACGCAGGGACATCACTTCGTTGTCCCCTAAATAAGCTTGATCAATCCTCGCTGTTCAGGCTCATCTCTTTGGAGTGCTGCCATGTCACTGACATCTAGTGCGCCTCAGGAAAACTCGTCGTTGTCGTTTTCAGTGCGACTATGACGGGCCTCGATGGGGGTCCTTGAAAGACAATAGGAATCATTATGCTTTCGGCCGGAGTTGTACACCATGGCAATGTCAAACTCCTGCAGTCGCAGACTCCAGCGGGCGAGGTGTCTTGAAGATTCATCAGAGTCGCGAGCCCGCAGAGCGATGGGTGGCCTGTACAATTTAGGAACGGAATTACAAACAAATACAGGCGAAACTTGGTTAAGGCCCGGATGACGGCGAGGCATTGTTTCTCCGTCGTGAAAAAAATTACCCTCTGCCTTGGGCAGTGTCCAACATTCATAGGCGATTACACGCTCTGTTATCTGTGTTTTTTGGACCAGCAGTGGGCTAGCTCCGTGTTACTTGCGTCCGTGTGAGTTTCTTTATCCACAAGCTGGTCCAAATGGCCACTGACGGGAGGTGTTTAAAGTCTTCATTTAAGCTCGTCGAACTGCCGCACGTGTTCTTCTGTCTACTAAAAGTTTACGGCGTCTTTTGTAGGGTAAGTGGTGGCGCAGAAAGGTCCGCAGGAAACTTGATCGAAGCGCTTGTAGTAGGCACAGAGGCCTAGGAACCTTCCTATGGCTTTCTTGTCCGATGGCGGAGAAAATGTTGCTACGGCGAGCATCTTGACGGAGTGAGGACGCACACTCTCGCTGCTCACCACTCCGCCTAGGAACTTGGGCTCACCATAAGCTAATCAACATTACGTTGGCTTGAGAGTTAGTCTAGCGGCGTTGATGGCTTGAGCTACACCACTGTCGTCGTAATTGCTCGTCGATGCAGAACACAGCTGTGCCATATTTAGCCTGTAGCAAGGTGCTCATGACACGGTGGAAGGTTGCCGGTGCTGTGCAATGTTCGAAGGGCATGCCTTTAAATCCTTACATTGCGTTGACGTGACGAAGGCTTTTTTCTAGGTCCCGTTCGTCAACCTTGATATGCCATTGGCAACCCTTCAAGTTCATCAATGAAAAATATCGTGGATATGTGGAGCGGGTAGACGTCTTTCGTGGTCACAGCATTAGGTCGACGATGCTCCACGCAGAATCTCATGGTTGTGTCCTTCTGTACGAGCATGACGGGGGAAGCCCATGGATTGCTTAACGGTTGGATTAAGTCATCATCGTGCATTTCCTGAATGTGTTCTTGGATGATTTTCCTCCATGTCAAAGATACATGATATGGTAACTGGTGGACTGGGTCCACGTCGCCGTCCGTAACAATGCGATGCTTCCCCAGTGGTGTTTCGAAACCTTTCAAAGATGTCGCAAATCACTCACTGTATTCAGCAAGGAGATCTATATGTTGTCTCGCTTTAGAGCTGGCAGCTGGGAGTGGATATCCAGCTGCGGCGTCGAAGTGCTCTGTGTAGAGATGATGAGTTTTCCTCAAACCTTGTGGTGACCATGGCTGGCGCTTGAAGTTCTCGACGTAGTACACGGTGGCATCCTTTCTTAGGTTCTGCAGCTCTTCTTTAAAATTTGGCACGACAACATAAGTACGTCGTACTTGAAGATCCGTTACGCCTGAGCGACGCCAAATTCTTTTTCAATGAGCAGTTCGTCGCTGTTTTGAAGAGGAGCCTCACCGCACATGGCTGCGTGGGTAATGACGGTTATGAAAACACTCGACTGCGGCGGTACGTTCACATGGTCGGGAATTACTTGGACCCCGGTCGACGTCGTGTTGTGCTCTACCGGCAGCATCGCAGCGTCAACTGGTTCGCCCCGAGGTTAATGACGGCGCCGTACTTCCAGAGGAAGGTATTTTCGAGGATAACGTTCTTCGCACAGTCTTCCAGAATAAAAGAACTTCACAGGTCGCGTCTCACCATGATTCTCGACGCTAGCATTGCATCTCCCGACTGGTGTCATGAGGTGCCCTCCTGCGGTTTGTATTTAGGAGTCATCCCATGGCGGTGTCACTTTTCAAATGCGGCGAGACAGCCTCCCACTCAAGACTGAGTAGTCTGCTCCACTGCCTACAAGTGCAGAATCGTTGTTGGCCTTTGTTGCTGGAGCGTCTTTGCGATTTGTGGCGTTCGGAAAGTGGGAGAGGCTCTGGCGTTCTTGGGGCTCTTTACTTCGGTTGTCGTGGGCAACGCCACCTTCAGGCGTTGCCGCACTTAGTTTTCCAGACGAGCTAGGGAAGATACGCTGTCCCGCCGGGAGCGGCGGAAGGGCGACAGCGTACGTCGATGCGAAGGCGAACGGGAACATGGTGGTAGAGTCGCCACCATGGACAGAGGTTGACGGAGAAACTCCTCTATGGCTCTTGGCCGCTCCCCAAGGCGCGGGCGCGAGTCGCTTGGCGCAAAACCTCGCAGGCCTATTTGTCCATATGGGCACCGCCGGTATATGTAACTGACCTCGGTGCAGTGATAACGTAACAGTCTTCGATCAGCCGTGCGCCGTACATCCGTCTTCCTCGGCGCTCGTTGTTCAGTACGCATGAGCTGGGGTGCCCTTCCTGACATCTGAAAATCTGCGGCGCTGATAGGTCATGTAGGAGTTGGTGTAGATTATCGCCAGGCAGGTCAGGGCGTAGATCAGAAAGGGCTCCTTATGGGATGCTACGCTGGCAGGAGCCTCCAGTTGGAATTCCCGCTGAAATTCCTCGCGGACAACTTCGGCTATCGACAGTGAAGCAGGCGAGTTAGTAGCAGGCAGGAGCTTCTTCATTTTCACCTGGACGATGTTACCGGATAATATCGCGGATATCCGGGGTGTTGCATATTAATAGCAAGAGGGCAGCAAAGCCGGGAAGTCTCTGGCAGTGGGAAGCCCGTTCTTGAAAGGCACGTTCAATGTCCGTGGCCACAATGATGAAACCTACAACGGTTGTAGGCGGGCTCCGTAGAAGGCTTCTGAAGATGTTTAATTTCTCTCTTTGAATCAGCACCCGCAGCTTTTTCTCTTCGGCAGCATTTGGGTCGGCGCTGTTTATGAGGCGTATAAAGTCTTCGCGTCATCAAGACGTTTTCCGCAATATATCTTTATGCAAAAACTGTTCAAGAACTTTTCTGTAAAGAAGAATGTAATCTTGCTTGAAGAAGTTCTTCGGCTCGCTGGCGTCGCAGCTGGCATGCAACGGTGCGTGGAAGCTCGGCCTGGAAATTTTCACTCGACGAAATCAATGCTTCGTGCATTTCGATCCAGGCACGTGCGGTGCTTTCAAGAGCGAAATAGAAATTAGGTATTGTTTGCTCAGGCATCTATCCGTGAAACCGGGATGCGCACTCGTTCTGGGTCAACCAGTCGTTTCTATTTTCATAAAGATCGCCGCTAAATTTCGCCTGCGTCCGTGGTGGTGCCTGCACGCAGACGATGGACGTCTGTGGTGTTCTGTCTTGCTGCGACGTGGTGATATTTGTCGGAGTCTTCTTTACCTCGGCTGGTCTGATAGTTGAGCAAACTCCAAAGCCTGTCTGGTTGCGGCGGCTGCCTTGGGTCTCTGGTTTGTCGACCGGGTTTAGTTTTCTGTCACTTGAAAAGGATGATCACAATAGATCTACTGAGGGGTACGTTTTGCGGGCATCGACTGTGGTACCCCGCAACACCACCAAACTGTGATGAATGCCAATTGACGACGCATCGAAACCTGAAGCAACTAAACTTTTAATTAGGCGAACGTGTGCCCCGAACAAAAAAGAAAAAAAGGCTAGCGTCGGAGGCGTTGATGGCGGTGAAACAGCGAGATAAAACACTGACACGAGACTGAGTCCGGCTCGCCACGCGGAGCCCCTTAGATATATATATATATATATTATATATATATATATATATATATATATATAATATATATATATATATATATATATACACGCGCTTGTTTCTGAAACATTCAGCGTAGAAAGTTTGGCGCGTTGAACATGGCAACTTGATTAGGCGACAAGGTTGTCGAATTTACTAGAACGCGAAACTGAAAGAATAAATAAAAGAAGCGTCCACTGCTAGGAATCAAAGCTGAGGCTTCCGCATGAAAGCCAACCAGGAAACCATTCGGTCACACACGTTCTCGCTGGGTGGCGCGCGTGGCATTATCTTTAAGCTATGGCCTCATGGAGAGTTAGCAATCCTAAACTTTATGTGGTACTTCAACGGTCTTCACCACAGTATTTAGTTCCGCATAGTTTTTTTTCTAATATGAGAGCTGATTTTCTTGACATCACAGTAGATGTCAGAGTAAAGTCTATTTTAACAAAACTTTTCAGGAAGCCGAAGCACCGTCAGCAGAGCCTGCACTTTAAGCGCTTTTACAGTAAACATTGTAAAAATAAATGTTTTCCTATTCCATAAAGGTATATATTCCCGAGGATATGCTCCAATTTAGATGAATTCAAAACCCCACGCAGTCAATCTAAACCTCGCGCTATCTAAAAATAATTATCTACCAGCCATTGCCAATGGGGCCATTGAAAATCACGAGCCCTCAAAATAGGACGAAAATCCTAATCAAACCCCATCGATATTGTCACAGAAACCGCAAGCAGAACTGGTAGTTAGATATTCAGCCCTCCTTCCCAATCTAAACGATCTCCTTGGGAAGCATCACAATATATTGCAACAAAGCGTTAAACTACGCGCTCTTTTCTCTTTATTCCAACGCGTGGTCTGTCGACGAGGACATCTTTGTGCACTTAAAGAACACGAATTCAGACATTTCCAGTTTCAGATCTTGTCAGATGCCAGGATGAGAAATTTGCAAAGAAACGACGAATCTTGTCTCTAGGGCTGACGTTTCTTACGACTAGAAACCTTAAATGTGGTACACATATCGTTATTTATATTTTGCACTGTAAACTACGTGACGTGGACTATATTGGATAAACAAGTAGTCCATTTCAATTTAATAACGTCAAGTTTGATGTCAAGTCTGTACCCAAGCTCCCGTCCTCTAAACATATGAACCTTAAGGAACATAGCATTTGAAAAATAAGTATCACCCTCCTTGAACACAGCTTTAGCTCTGATTTCGATAATGAATTGTGTAGAACAGAGTAAACGCAATTTCTTTTGTCCTGCATGATAATTGGTAGCCAGGCGCATCTATTACATTGCTGCGTGAGAAACACCTACACATATTGAACTCAATCCACGCCTTTCTTGAATATCCTTGTTAGCGTGCGTCCCGTTGTTGTTGTGAGTTAATAGTTAAATGCTTTATTAAGACAAGATCATGCATATACATTGATTACGGCCTCACGAAGCACTTGCGTGCTTGTGTTTGAGAACAGGCAGTTGATAAGTGAAAAGCAAATCAAAAAGAAGAAATCAGAGAAAACCAAACAAGCGTAGAATTAACAAATCTCAATTTTTACACCATATATTACAAACATAGTTATGTGTCATCATTGCACCTTACCGCGAAATACAAGCAAACGGATTAAATAAAATGTACGTCACATGCTTTCCGGTTACGATCAAAGAAACAAAATAAAAATGTCTATGCTATTCGCTTTATACATTCATATATTTTACATTGCACTTCGCACAAAGCTCGGTAAACGTAGGAGAACACAAAGGGTTTGTTAACACAGCAAAAAGCAACAACAAAATACTTTCTTTTTATTATCGATCTACGATATGTTTGCAATAGTAAAAAATGTTTCGAACACAAAGATACCACTTAGATGCAAACATTGGAACGTACAGATCCAAAAACATTCGCACTCATTTTCAATTCAGCACGAGGTTTAAATATTTTCCTATTTATTTTTTCAGCTTTGTTGAGCACGAGAGATTGAATAAATTATCTGTAAGATCGTTAAAAACTGTATGAACTTAATGTTTCCGCCTTTCCCCCATAATTGGAGTATACTCAGGTAGCACGCCAGAGGGATGCCCAACTTGGGCAAAGGTCTGGCAAACATAAGGGCCCAACTTTGGCGCAGTTAGATTTTTGCACCATGGCAATCATCAGTGCCAAAGTACGGTGCCTAACTATAGCCTTAGTTGGGCGATCCTAGCGCATGCCAAAGTTTCGCTCTTCTCTGGTACGCGAGAGGAGTACCAAAGTTGGTGCCATACTTGTGCCATAACTGCCAGACCAACGCCAAATTAGGGTATTTCAGACATGCCAAAGTTTGGCGTTGCTCTAGTCTGCCAGAGGAGCGCCAAAGTTGGTGCCATACTTCAGCCACAACTGCCATAGTAAATCTTAATCTGGGAATTCGGGGCATGCCAAGGTTTGGCGTTTCTCTGCTTCGCCAGAGGAGCGCCAAAGTTGGTGCCATACTTGAGCCATAACTGCCAGAGCAACGCCGAATTTCGGTATTTCGGACATGCCAATTTTGGCCTTTCTCTGGTCCGCCACACTTCTGCCAAAGTAAGTGCCAGACTTGCACCATAACCGCCAGAGCAACGCCTAATTTGGGTATTTCGGCCACACCAAGTTTGGCTTTTATCTGGTCCGCCACAGTATGCCATAGTAAGTGCCAGACTTGAGCCATAACTGTCCAAACAACGCCTAATTTGGGTATTTCAGGCGTGCCAAGTTTGGCCTTTCTCTGGTTCGCCACAGTTTTGCCAAAGTAAGTGCCAGAACTTTAACCCTAACTGCCAAAGCAACGCCTAGTTCAGGTATTTCGGCCACGCCGAGTTTGGCTTTTCTCTGATTCGCCACAGTTGTGCCAGTAAGTGTCAGACCTGAGCGATAACTGCCAAAGCAACGCCTAATTTGGGTATTTCTGGACATGCCAAGTTTGGCGTTTCTCTGGTCCGCCACAGTTCTGCCAAAGTGAGTGCCAGACTTGAACCCTAACTGCCAAAGCAACACCTAATTCGGGTATTTTGGCTACGCCGAGTTTTGCTTTTCTCTGGTCCGCACAGTTCTGCCAAAGTAAGTGCCAGACTTGAGCCATAACTGCCGCAGTAAATATTAATTTGGCGATTCGGGGCATGCCGAAGTTTGGTTTTTCTTTTGCTACCCACTGAAGTGCCAAATAAGTGCCTGGCAAAGAAAGCCGAGAGCCCTGCCCAAGTTTGGAATATCCCTGGTGTGTCACAGAAGTGCCCGTTCACGTGCCCATGACGAAAATTAAATTAAATAAGCGTTGGAAACACGATGGTCAGATGTCATCACCTCCGTTCCCAAGCAGCACGGCAATACTTTGCAGTATCGTGCCAGTACCGGACGAAAGCCGGTTCCAATATCGCTCAAAGATCCAGTTTGGCACCACCGTTTGATATCCGGAAGGTACTGCCGTTCAGCCGTTTCGCCCCGGCCTAGCGTTCGCGCAATATTGTGCCAATACTCCACGATGCGTCTGCTCCGTATTGGCCGAACGTCGTGCAAATATGTGTACGTTGCATATCATTTGTTGCGTATCAAATCACATATACGGACAAACAAAATTTTTTCGATCGCTCCCCGAACTTTATTAAACCACTATCATTACACAGCAGTGTATTCTCGACATATTTTCAAAGGTCACACTTCTCTGTAAACGAAAAGCAAATTATAAAATAAAATTAACACTGTCCTCATGCCAAGCAAAATTCATCACACAAAAAACCGCGGAGATTGAGAGGAAATTAGGGCTGCTATCAAAAGCATGCTTGCAATGTACTTACTAATAAAAGAGCGATATCATGTAATCCTTGATAGATGCATAATCCAACTCGGGCACCACACAAACACACTCGAGAAAGGAGGCTGCGCACATTCAACTGACGTCTCGTCGTCGGCGAAGAGCAGTTTTTGTCGAAGCGTGTCCAACAAACACATCAGAAAAATTCCACGAACTCCGGTGAAAAAGATGGCTGTTACCAAAAATTGGAATGGACGTATTCCGACCGTTTACGACGACAAAACACGGCCGCGTCTGCAACGCAAAAAAGCAACAGAACACTGAAGAGCGCATTTCGAAAACCGGACCTACGAGACCCGCCCATTTCTATAACTAGGCAAACGGCGAAAACAACAGCCCAGAGATCCCATCAGCGTGACAGAGAGAGTCACGTGAAAAAAATTTTGTCCAAAGGTTTTAGTCCTACGCTTCCTACGCAGAGAGGTCACGTTTTTCGCTCCACCTTTTTGATTCGCTTAAAGCGGCTCTCTCGCTCGCTGACAGCCGCACGAAGACACAAAAGCAGGTTGGGAGGATTTGCAAAAGGCGAGGTCGAAGGGGCAACAACAACGCAGCTAAGCTCCCCGGAATTTTCCACACTTTAGAGTAAAAAAAAAAACAAGAAACAAAGACAACCTTTAAAAAAAAACTGCTGTACAGCCAAAGCTACACAGGAGAGAGTGTATCCCGACCTGTTCTACAGTTGGGAAATAAGGGACGGAGAGTCCCAGCCCTTTTTGGAAAGAAATGGAACGGAATGAAAGGAAAGACCGCTTCTGCCGGTGACCTTCTCGCCTTGCCATAGTCTGTCAGCGTTCGGCTTCCATTGTGGGCCTCAGAAAGATAATTTTCTTTCTTGAGAGCGAAATGGAAGGAGTGCTTATGTTTTGCGGGCTTGTCGCCACCCGATAGGCTTCAATTATTTCTCTCCCGACACGCTCACAGTGGCCTTCCATGGCTGTCGTGCCGACGAAATTGGGAACCCATCCGGGACATTTCCTCCCGTGAATGACGATCGGGTGCTGAGAATCCGAAGCAGCTCTTTCGGCGTCCATTTGATGTTCTCGGAGTCGGTCGTTGAGGCATCGCCCCGTTTGCCCGATGTACATGGCCCCGTAGGACAGGGGGATCGCGTACACTTCCTCCGCTTCCTCTCTTTCCCCCAAAATTTCTCTTTCCTGAACTCCCAAGGAGCGGGCGGACATTGAGCTGAAGCCGAAAATGAATGTTGTGGAAGTTGAAAGATTGTCCTGTCTGTATCGTCCCTTATATGTCTCCACGTTCTAAATGTTCAAAAAGTACCAACACGCTAAAATAGAACAAGTTCCGGGATTTCATTTTAATTCCCCAAGTGTGATGCGGGAGTGGCGCCACGGAACCCCGGTCGTTTCCGCTCTTTGTTATCGCTACGATTTGACAGTGCCCACTCACAATGCAAGACACGCACAGAGCCACGCTCGCTTCTGCAATGCGCCGCCTAATAATGATATCTGTTGAGGAGACGTACGCACATCGGTCTCTTCAGCGCTAGCTCGATGGCAGCACTTTCTGTAAAGGCGCATTCACACCAAGGATGTAAGCAGTCGCGCGAAACAACTAAATCGCACCGCAAAAAAAAATAGATGATCACTTTGGCGTGCGCGATGAGCGAGTCCAACACCTGCGTTGGCGAGTCGCTTCTCAAAAACTCTTGCTCCGAACGCCGTTGATTGGCTCAGCCTCTAAGCTACTAGATCGCATCGCAAAAAGTCGTGTCTGCAAGCGACTGCTCAAATCGCGTCGGTTTTGCCCGCGCTGGTCGCTTTTGCGATGAAAGTTATCGCGCGACTAGATCGGATCGTCGGTGTGAACGCGCCTTAATGTCGAACCAGTCTCACGGCACGTCCCGATATTGGCGTGTGTACCTACGCGCGAGTAAAACATCTGGAACAATTTGCGTTTGCAAAGCCTGGTCCAGCCGTGTCAAAACGTTCAGCCAACCTTTGGACTGAAGAAATCAAGAGACACCCAAAATAAGATAAAGTGGTACGCCAGACGGAGGAAAGCCAAAGTGGCCAGCCGAATGAACCTTGATTTCTATTTAATTAAGATGAAGACCCACCGCTTACATCAAATACCTCATCAGCCGAACTCCAAGGCAGTAAGCCTAGTTATGGCACTTGTTTGGCAACTTTGGCCCGTAGCAGCCAGATCACAGCCGAACTATCGTGAAGCGAATCCTAACTTTGGCACTTGTTTGGCGACTTTGGCCCGTAGCTGCCAGAGGACAGCCAAACTATCGGGAAGCGAAGCCTAACTTTGGCACTTGTTTGGCGACTTGGGCCCAAAGATGCCAGATGTCAACCGAACTACAGGGTAGTAAGCCTAACTCTGGCACATCTGTGGCGATTTTGGCCCGAAGGTGCCGGATGACAGCCGAACTATCAAAAAGTGAATCCTAACTTTGGCACTTGTTTGGTGATTTTGGCCCAAAAATGCCAAATATCTGCCGAACTACTGGGCAGTAAGCCTAACTCTGGCATTTGTTAGGCGATTTAGGCCCAAATATGCCAGATGAAAGCCGGACTACCAGGCATTGAAGCCTAAGTTCGGCACTTGTTTGGCGAATTAGGGCCAAAATACCCAGACTTTTACCAAGGGTTGTCAGGTTTGGCTCTACTTTGGCTCCTTCGGGCTTTTCAATGCCCTAAACTGCCAGACAAAAGCCAAGTTTTGGCCCATAACTCGGTTCTACCTGGGAAAGGATCGTCCAAACAGGTAAACGTGAAATTTCTTCACGCCAAACACAGTAGCCAGTGCCTCCCTTTCTAGTTGGTTGTAGTTATTTTCAGTCGATGTCAAGGTTCTCGACACAAACGCGATTAGCCGTGTGTTGCCGTTTGAGTACACCCTGGACAGGATGGCTCTGAGACCGTATGCCGAGGCATCACACGACACCCGAAGGTCTCCTTGGAGTCGTAGTGTGCCAGGGCAGGTGCGTCAACCAGAAGCCTCTTCACTTTGTCAAAAACGTCTTGGCAGCGCTTGCTCCAGGTTCAGACGACGTCCTTCTTCAGTAGATCGTTCAGCAGCGCTATTCTGGTGGAGAGGTCAGGGAGGAACTTTCCGTAGAATGTCACCAATCCCAAAAACTACCGTAACGGTTGTGAGTCTTGCGGTTGAGGCGCATCGAGGATCGCTTGCACGTTTTTTGCCAACACAGCTACACCTTGCTTGCTGATTTGGTACCCCAGGAACTTCAGACTTGCCTTCAAGAACTTGCACGTTTCTTTCTTGACCACGGACGCCCTTCTCACTTAGTCTGTTTAGGACTTGCTCGAAATTATTAAGGTGATCCTCGTTGGTCTTCCTTATTACCAGGATATCGTCGAGATAGCAGGTCACTCCTTCAATTCCCGCCAGCAAGCTGTCCCATATCTTTTGAAACGATCCTGGACCTCAAGCAGTGCCAAACGCCAAGCGCTTGACACGAAAGAGACCCTTGTGCGTGCTCATTGTCAGATAGGGTTGCAACTCAGGGTGGACAGGAACTTGCTATATGCACAACTTAAGTCTATTTTCAAGAAAACAGTCGCTCCTGCTACCGTTGCTAGAATGTCTTCCAACCATGGCATCGGGTATTGCTCCACATCCAGGAAAGGGTTTACCGTTCTTTTATAGTCCTCGCAAAGGAGTACGCACCTATCCCTGTTCAAAACCGGGACAACTGGTGTAGCGTAGTCACTATGGGCCACCGCTTTCAGGCCGACTGTCGCCTCCAGTCTCTTCAGCTCATCTTCTACAGCTGGCTTCATTGCGAACGGCATTCTTCGAGCTTTCAGAAGCTTTGGACTCGCACCTTCCCTTAAACTTAGTCGAGCCTTTTCCCCTTGCATAAATCTGAGCTCGTCCTGAAACACATCCTGGCAGCGTATTAGGATGCCTTGGGGAGACGCTTTTACTTCAACGCTGACCGAGTTTAGCGATCCAAAGTCAAACTACACTTTGTAGGCCCAGTCCCTGCCAGTCAAATGTGGCCCGTCTTCTCTCAGTACGTGAAGCGGAAGTTTTCCTTTGAAGTCTTGATACTCTACGTCCAACGTCGCCACTGCTTTTCGCTTGACACGTTCAGCGGTGTACGTGCGCAGTATTAGTGACGCCGGAGACAGCTCCACGCGAGGAAACAACAACTAGAAGTTCCGTATCGAAATGACAGACACGGCAGCCCCGTTTCTAGTTAAATCTGAAGAGGAGCGTTCCCGACCTTGAGCGTGTAGTAGAACGGCTTATTCATGTTTCTGTCATAAAGCCCGTATATCGCTTCAGTCTTTTCTTACTCAGCTGAGAAGTTTCTGAACTCTTTTGATCTGCCTGGTTTGTGGGCCAGTGATGCTTTACAGAAACGCTGGAAATGCCCTCATGGTTGCAGCGCTAACAAATACCGCTACGGGGCGGGCATGACGAGGCAATGTGCTTTAGGGAGTCAAAACGGAAATATCTATCCTGAGTCAGCACTACTGCTCTCGGTTTTAACGCGGTTGGTTTCTGCAGTTGGACTTGGTCGTTGCCCGGCTTATTATGACACGCCTGCACATTCATGGTGGCTCTTTCAATAGTTAACGCTTTTTTCAAACTTTCTTTAAAGCCAAGCTCTCACCTTCGGCAAACACAACTGTCTGAATGTCAACACAACTCAGTCCGCTGACGAACCTGTCTCTAAAAGTTTCTTCCTGGTTACTCCCAAAATTGCATATCTGTGCCAGTCTTTTAAGGTCGGCGACAAATTTTCCGACCAATTCACCTTTCTGTTGCTCCCTTTTATAGAACGTTGCCCGTTTTGCGAAGACCGACGGCCGCGGCGACAAGTTGTTTCGCAAAATGGCAAGCAAATCTTCAAAACTGTTTAGTGCAGGTCCTCAGACGCTACTAGACTCTTCGGCAACTTATACATGTCAGGACCTATGAGGATTATGACCACGTCAACTCTGCTTGCGTCCGCTACCCCGTTCGTTCTGAAAAAGGCTCGCAACCTTTACTCGTATGATAACCAATCACACTTCACGTCGTCAAAAGGTTCGACTTGCGCGAATAACGCTATTCTGACTACCTTCTGTTCCTCTGGTCCTTGAATTAAGATGCCAGATACTGCAACATCAGTTGAAAGGCCCTCAGTTGCTGAGTCGTCCGACGGTCTCTGCATCCCGTTGTAGCAGCGAAACATGTGTCTTCGTCGCCACTGGGCAGTATCTCGACTAACTGGCCGATCGGTTTCTTCGCAGGAGCATCTTTATTGCAGGACTGCCGGAGTACGGCACATAGCCACGGGTGTGACTGAGCGGCAGGGCAGCAGCGGTTGGTGCAAACGGTACGTTGGCTCAGATAGATATGGCGCCCAGGAACAGTTACGCGATACACACGAGTGCGCGCCAGCTTTTGCCCGCTTAATGTATCACAAATGCAACACTTCCGAAGCTCAAACTGAACTGAATTAATTTTGGGCGCACTGTGTAACATCTTTCACAACGTTCTCGGAGACGATGAAGAAGCCAGGAGAAAAAGAGAGGTCACGAGCGCACTGACCGACACTCGCGAGCAGCGGGAACAGTGGCAAGCCGGCGCCAACCGTTTTGCCTGGTTTAGATGCCCTCCTTTACCTGTGAGTATTGTGCATAAAGTTCGCTGTCAATATAAACACCGCCAACGACTAGGAGTTCCTTCACTCTATTGCGTGACTGGCGTTTTGTACGTGTCGTTGTACACAACAATGATGTACCCCTCCGATTTTTCGAGGACTTCACGTCGTCCTGATTGCTCACCTTCTCAAGCTACCTCCACATGCTCCTCTCACTCCTCATCGGAAAGGTTCTAACGTGCATACAAAAGCTCGTCATTTTCGAGGTTGTTTCTGGCTGAGAGCAATGTGACGATGACCGCCTCGTCTTTTTGACAGGGTGTGTTTGCTCACCACTATCCCAATGTGCTTCGCTGTGTTTGTTGCAAAAGTACCCTCTCTGCAAACGAGGTCTGCCGACTTCATTATGTGTGTCTGGACAGCACCTATCTCTTACTTACCGGGAAGTGCTTAAAGGAACTGTTCAACAATTTCAGTTCTTTTCTTAAATAACCTGAAAGTTGGTGTCTCGACTTTTCTGACGTTACGAAAAAAAACCGCTCTTGCCTGCATGTCCTAGATTTTGTGTGTTTTTTTTTAAATTGGCAAATATTGAGGTTTTCCGCAACTCTTAATTCCTTCACCATCGTTCCGGTCACGTGCGCTGTAGCGCGAAAGGGGACGCGTGGGGTTCCGGTGAAGCTCTTTCTCTAGAGCCATCAGTGAGCAGCGAGAACTAACCCGCTCGTAACGATGAGACCACATGCTTGAGCAACGCAATCAACATGGCGAAAGGCGGAAAGTCTCGTCCGGGTCCGCCCATCTCCGTCCGGCTCTATTCCTGTCCGCCTCGGGTTCTCGCGGCTGTTCGCGGTAGCACATAGAGCTGACGGTTTTGTTGACCTCGGAAAGGTGGCATTACTAACATTCCGTAGTATAAAAGTCGGTCATGATAACAGGTTTTTGACACATTTATATTTATGTTGGAAAAACAAGATTCGTAGAAAATATTTATTGCCTCTTATGAGCAGGTATTTGCACAACTTCCAACTTTTTAGAAGTCCCCCATTGAAGTCATGCCACGTGGTACTCCAGGCCACCGAATTCTGCTGCAGGGAGAAATATTCCAATTTTCGCCTCGCGATTACCCGGAAAAATTGCAACATTTCAAGGAAGGAGATGGGTTTCTTTTTTTTTTGTCAGAAACAATTTCTGACGTTTGTGACAAGATAGACCATTTTAAAAGTAAAAGAAACATATTCTTTTCAAAGTTATAATCGTTGCTCAGCTCTTTACAGCCAAACCAGTGGCACAGCCTTGGGTACAACCATTTCTGTGGCTATTGCAAACCTCATAATGCAGATCACCGACCGGATGGATCTCGATTCCTTCGAGGCTAAACAATAAACCTTCCTGTGCTACTTTGACGACTGCTTCTGCGTTGGTAAAACCATCGACATGGATCCTCTTCAAAAGCACCTAATATCGGTAGATGAGTCGATAGAATCCATGATCGATCACGAAGACAAAGGCTCCCTTTATTTCTGGATGTACCGGAAACCAGGAATGCTGAGGTCACGTGAATTCCGTGACGTCACGGGGTCACGTGACCCCCTTGAGGTTACTTGACCTCACGGGGGCCACGTGGCCCCCGTAGCGGAGTAGCAGGCAGCATGACGAGGTGAAGAGGAGGGAGGAGGGTACCGAAGCAGCACGGATTTTGGCCAAGCAATGGCCAATGCCTGGCAACGGTCTTTTGGCCAGTGGCCAGAGAGTGACCATTCATTGGCCAATGCTTGGCCGATGGCTGATGGCCAGTGGCCACTGGCCAATGGCCAGATAAAGGCCAGTCACCGGCCAGTCTCTGGCCACTGCCTGGCCACTTGGCCAAGGACCATTGTCAGCCATTGGCCGATGACTGGCCAACTTTGTGCTGCTTGGGTATACCCTTCCCTCAGTGCCCTTTCATCCTCCTCCTCAAGAGCTGCGCTCTAATTCGACGCTACAGGGAGTTGTTAACGGCTTTATTTTTACAGAAAGTCAAGTCACACTGCCATATTCTTGGGGTTTGATTCCCACCTTCCGCGGTGTCATGAAGTGTCGGTGGCCTCTGCGCTCTTCAGGTCTCATTCTCCACCTACTCCACAGAAAAGTGTTTACGAGGAAATCAAGGTCGGAAGATGGCATCTTCGCAAGAAGGCCTACACGCAACAGGTTATTCTTCGAATACCCCAAAAATCAAAGCTTCCGTCCGCTAAGCGCAGCGTTCACCTCTTTGATCGCGTTATTGTGCCCTAACATTGACGACACAAATCACTTCACAGAAAGGCTTATGCGACACTGGTATGATGTCAGGAAGGTTGATGTGATGAGAACTGCCCCAGCGGAGCGCGCAGAAGAATCTGGCCACACAGTCAACTTCGAGAGTAGAACCGTGCTGGCCTTGGGGAGGAATCAGTAAAACTGGCTCGTCGTTGTGTCTTGGTTTAACCAACTTACAAAGGGGAACGTGAATCGGTCTTTGGGCTCTCTGCCCAACGTCTACGCCTCGGAACTGCGCGACGTCACCAAAACATTATACATCCATGTGTGCATGTAAACGACGACCATTCTTTCCATCACTCTGACTTCAACAAAGGACCGCACTGTTCTCGTATCTTTAGGTTCCTGTTTAATAAGAAGCTTGTGTAAAATCCCAATGTTATTTCTAATTGTCTATTCCAAATCAGGCATAGAGCCACCGAACGTTTACCTCGAAATGACCTTTAGGCAGGAGTGTGGTAGCGAATATTTGCCACAATTGCTTCCTGGGCGCATTTAGATGCGTGATTCATATAGAATTGTCGTCATCTTTGTTCGGGTGGTGCCTAGGTTGGGATGGCCCTTACTTCTCAGAGTATGGTGAGGGTGCTGCAAATAGTTGAGGTGGTGCTTGGAAGGCTTTCTATTTATCCTGCTTACGTCACACACTTGCTTCTATGCTACACTTCGCGGGCCTTGCGTCAATAAAACACGAATTAAATCATTTTCGCTGAATTCTCTATGTCACAAAAATTGGGGAAGCGCGCTTTCATTCCATTTCGCTCGCTCCTCGCGGTCTTTCTACTCAACGTGCTTGCATTCCTTTCTCTCTTTTAGCACCTCTCGCTGCTCCGCGCGCTTCGTCACACTTCTTGCTTCTTATCTTCCCGCTTTTGCGTACTGGGTCCGTAGATCAGTCAGCAGCAAAGTCTGCATACACGCCGGAAATGACCGTTTTACACCACTGACTAATCCATGGACGGATTGATCACGTGACGGCAACTCCTCGGTTCGTCCGTCTCTCAAACTCACCTACACAAAGTAGGCGACCAGCAGAATACATCCAGAACGAACTCAAGCTGTTGGCGACCCCATAGTGCGGCGAAACTCCAACTTCGCACTCAACCACTGTTTTACAATTGCACTATTGACTATTGGCGCCATGGTCGCGCTTCTATCGGTAAAACAATTGTGTGCCGCTATTATATACAGATCGAGATAACACCGTAATCGGCATGGCTCAAGGCCCCGCTAAACTTTGTTCACCCTCAAGCTCTGACTAGAAGCTCTGCCTTCAGCGAAACTCGCTGGCTTCCGCAGTTATTTATTTGCGCGTGCCTGCGAGTTCACACTTATGCTAACAAGGACAGAGAGCTTGAACTGAAGACGGAGATTTTAGACTCAGATTACGGGTGAACGGAGTATAGCTTTACGAAGTTAAGTCATGACACAGTCACGCAAAAATGGTAGTGCTTGTGGAAGGGGGAGAGGGAAATAAGGTTTTGGCGAAGAAGTGACAACGTCCTGGTACTCGTGGAGAGGCGTTTTGAGAGCCACCTACCCGCTCCACGCACGCGAAAAAACAACAAACAAATGCTGTGCACTACAGCTAGAAGAAAAGTCATGCGAGATGAATTACTGCTAGACATGTAAAAAAAAGTGCGGTGTACTAAACGAGTTTTGACAGAATAACATTGACATTCAGGCAGGGGGGTACATGAACCTGCTTAAAGTAAGCCGGGAAAAGCATCTGCAGCATCGGTCACGCGATGAGACAAGAATCACGTAATAAAATAAAGAGGCGAGCACAGAAAACAGAGTCATGCACCATTTTTATTGTTCTCCACCAAAACGAAAAAAGAAAAAAAGATCGTTCTACCGTTGCTAGCCGAAGCTCTCCGCAAGTCTATTAATTGCCGAAAATCGCGACTGGAAAAGCAAGCCACCACTTCCATCCTTCCGTCCGTAAACGAGGACGGTTTTTCAGGGGTGTGTAACTTGACAGACAATTGGGACGCTATTCGCAAAAGAAAACCGCAATTTGCTCCCCATGGTGAATCGGGCATGACCGTGTTTCGCTCTCTAACACACATTGCCGATTTTTTAATTTTTTTTATTACGACTGCTTAGCCATTTATTACTCACCGACCTACACATTTTGTGTCTGCTTCTGTCCTGCGGTTGGCTCGCCCTCTAAACCTTGACATAAAAATGTTGACAGCCACGGGCTACATCTGCTATTTTGATTTATAGAGTAATTATGGGAATGTTTCAAACGCCTGCGCTCGTGTCCGAGTTGTTAAGCACGCTCTAAGGGAGTGAAAGCACCAAAGGAGCAGGGTGTCTTTTTTATGTCTTGTTTCCAGCACGCGCAAGTTGCCTTCGATTAGCCGTCATGCGACTCAGAAGTGTTGTCGAAAGGCGGAAGTTTGGTCTTAAGACGGAGCTATTGAAGACCTCTCAGACGTTTCTTTCCAGGTTTTAAGAGCTTATCTTAAATTGGTTTTGTTGTATCACGGGGCACTAAAATCGTTTCTGAAAATTTTTGTTTTTGATTGTAACTCAATTTTCGGCATGAACAAAATTTATAACAAAAGTCATAAATTATATTGACTTACGCGTCCGATATATATACTTAACATTGATATCCAAAATTTCCACATGCTCCAGCTGGAGACGCGGCCAAAGAAACCTAAGAGGATTATTAGAAATACGACTGCCATTCGGTAGACTTCGCTTGCCGTGCCACACGGAGGGGTTCGTTTTTCCAATGGGAGTCATGCAATCTCAGAAATATTAACTTGCGACTGCAATTCGCACGTGAAGTGACACTATCTCATTAGTGCTGCGAATCACAAGTAAAACCGCACGTCGTGTTCTGTGATCTCGATATTTATACTTCGTTTCAGCTTCAGTCCGAGCGCGGCCGATGTTATGAGCCGAAGGGCCAATCAAACAGCTCAAAAGCGCAGTTTTATGGCGTGCTCTCTGCGGTTGATAGGACTAGCCGGTGGAGGAGCACGCACAGAGAGACGGCGAATACCGGCTGGTCCTATCAACCGCAGAGAGCAAGCCATGACGTTGTGCCTTTTTGGCTGTTTGATTGGCCCTTCGGCTCATTACATCGGCCGCGCTTGGACCTAAGCTGAAGCGAAGTATAGTAAAGAAACGGGAAGCGTATCATTTTACTTTTAATTTTCTAGAAGGCGTAAAGCCCGTAAATTATGTTATATATTTAATCCGAAAATCTCAGGATACATTCAAGGACGTTTCCTTTGTACGCTAAAACAAGTTGAAGTGTTCGCGCTTCTATATAAATTTTAATTAATTATTTTCGTCTTACGTTTGCCTAAAAAAACACCACTGACATATTGAGAAAAGCTGGAGTGTTCCTCTTACGGCGAGTGGTATTTATTTAAAATGTGGACCCTTACATAATATGCCCAAATCTACATAACTTGAATTCATGATAGGCGTCCTTGGCTGTGACTGATCGTTTGTAGAAAAACGTTCTGTAATACAATTTCTTTTTATTAATCTTAATTTCTCGCGAAAAAGTCTCACGAAGAAAACGTACAAGCAGAACACTCCGTTAAATTACGGGCAATGTCTTGATATTGCAAATTCCATTTGGCGGGTCTTAGGTTCGGCATCAGTTGCTCACGAACTTGGACACCATCTGTTTGCTTAAGTGCGGCGCAAGTATCTCCATGACCAAGGTGTTTTTGGTATCGTTAGATATTTTTCTTACTCGAAGTTATTTGTGCGGTCATTTATACTAGGCATCAGGAAACATTTAAATGGTTGTACATTTAAATAAGAAAATGTTAGAAAATGAAAATGCAAAGCTGTGCTTTATTTTTTTTTAATTACGAGATGGCTGCTCTACCAGGAATGCCAGAAACCACTTCGATATTTTAGGTTTTGATATATAAAAATGCTTTTGTCTTGTAGATTAAGACTTGTGCATATTTACTGTGAATTAACGTTGCCATCGCGCGATTGTTATAGAAAATAACCTCCTTAAATAATTAAGATTTCTTTTCTAAATATATTCAGTTGCAGACAACATATATCACTCATTGAGTATCTGTACTACAACGAACAGAAACGATAAAACTTAATCTCACAATTGCAACTTCGTATTGGTTGACCCTTTTTTCAAAAACACTCGGTCCCGTCATAGCGCAGCGACCGGTCGACAGAAGGTCGGTCTCAAGGTGCGTCCGAATTATAATTCCATCGACGCGGAAGGAGCTGCAAGAAAAAATGCATTTTAATAAATGTATGTGGAAACCCACGGCACTCACGCTAAACTCCATTTCACCTTAGGTCTAGACGCAGCCAACAATACGAGCTGCTAGGACCAGTCAGACAGTGTAAAAATCAATAGTGTGGTCTTTGTTATGTTCCTGTACGGGCTCTCTCTTATTGCTGAACCAATCACAAACAAAAAAGGCCTAATGACTAGCGTGTTTTACACTTCTTTGGTGTACCCATTACGTTGTAGAGTTGTGTGAATATGAACTTAAGTTGAAGCAATTTAGAGTAAACGCCAGAGAGGGGGCGGCCAAAAACGAATTAATGGCATTGTGATAAATGTGCGACTTCGGCTTAAACCGATGATGTGTTGGTGGAATATCCCTCCATCGTGTAAAAAGAGGCCAGGTTAAGTAAGTCTGGTCTGAAACAGTTCAAGATCGCCTGTAGTGATTTATGGCTTATATGCTATAAAGTTTAATATTTTTGTTTCATGCATATCTCGTTAATGATTTTAAGGAAGTTATATGTACTCTAGTAAGCTTTAACGTAAGATATTGTAAGATCGTTTGAGATATACTTATTGTTACAGATTATTTAAACCGTTACACATATTTGTTAACGGGTTCGATTATGTAACTCAGTAGTTTCCAGCGACAACATTCCAGAAATGTATTTTAAATCGCGTTGATTTGTATGCAACATGCATATAATTCAAAGGCACTTTGAAACACTTGTTTTTAAATGCCGTGCCCAGGTATGCCTATATGTAAAGATATTTTAATATATCTCTACTTCCAAACTTTATGAAAGAAAATCAACTAAAAGCAGTCTGCTCAACGTAGCGTTAAGTCGAAGAAATTAGAGACCCACTTTCAGACACTGCAACAAAAACCATCTATTGCTAAGTTGTCGAAGGAGCGTTACAATTGCCGTAGTATACCTATAGAAATTTACAACAACATATCTCCTCTTTAAGCAATGCAACAAACACAGCTGATCTTCGGTACTTTGTGTTTAGTTTGCATTATCTAAAAAGTAGCTCCCTAAAAAAATCAAATTATAAATATAAAAACAAAAACATTACTCTTAAAAACAGAATTGTAGAGCCCTCCTCTTCATGTGAAGATGGAGGAACAGCGAAGCTGTTATCTTTACAACTTTACGACAACTTTAAACAACGAAGACAACCTACACGTCTTCGTTGTATAATTGTTTTATTTACTTCTTAGTGACTAAAGTGATCGTTGCCTTATGGTCACTTACGGGCAAGTTCTAAACCCAATTTTTGGCGACACACATCGAGGAGAGTTTTTTCACATTGAGCCCAAGTCTCTTTATCAGCATCGCGGACGCTAAAGAAAAGAAGGTCAAATCGGCACGTTCCGCACTCAGCCTCGTCACAGCGCACTCTAAGCTGAGATAAGTCGGTGACCCTAGATGATAAGAAGGAATCAGGACCTCACTATCTAATGATGCCATGAAAGGCATCATTAGAAAAGGAAAAAGAGCTACGCTAGGTAGCCCTTTTTGTATATACTTCCCAAGACCGATCGGAAATAAGGAGCGCCGTTTGAACGAGAGTTTCTTGCTAACAATCATGGACACATATTTTTCCACATCCTATCACATAACAGCCTCGCTGTAAAACAATCTACATGATCTGGCACAAAATGAAAAAAAAAGAGACTTGAACTGAACTGAGAGAGAGAGATTGGGAGAGAGAAGAGTACTGAGAGAGAGAAAATGTAATATGGAATTTACAGCCAGGTGCAAAACGGTCATCGTTGGTTGGGGGAGGGGAGGGGGTAAGAGGCAGTGTTAGTAATTCGCCGACAAAGCGGACGAGTGGAGTCACAACTTCGAGGGGGTGAAGGAAATCAGCAGCACCGATGAAGAAGGAGTATCCTTTTTTCAGTGTCCAGCGTTCAGCGTTTCGGGAGGTCAGGTGACGCCAGCGCCAAGTGCCCCGATATGCCAAGCACAAGTGCAATGGACCTTTTTCACTATACCGACGGCACCAGGCGGTCGGCTGCACGAACTAATAAATCGAGGAAGAGACCTACCTGCGCTACCAATCGATAATGGGAGCTACGCTGCAAGTTTCTTCGTTCTCTGAGCAGCGGGGCGTGCCCAACGCGCCCGTCAAGTGGGGCATCCGTGGCGTCCGCCTAAACGTCGTGTTATTCTTTCCGTCCGCTTTCTTTTTTTGAGTAACACAATTATAGTGTATGCTGCAAGTACGTTTTCTACTCGCTGATCCACAGCCTCCTTCGAATTTCCTCGATTTTTCGTACAGACTTCCGCCGCTTTCGGCATCGGGCGCTCGCGCGTGCGCAGGCCGCCTCTCGGAAAAGGTTCATTGTTGGCCTGAACTAGATTGAAGCTGCAATAGGGCTGCGAATTTAACATACCAGCCATAGCTCTGAAATTATTTTGCCATGTGGCGTCCTTTAGAGCTCGTGCATACTGTGCGTTCATTCTTGCACTTTCAGGCAACAAACACCCACGTTCTATGCTATCATAAATTCTCGCTGGGTTGTTCAGTAGAACGTTAAATAAAGTGTTAAACATTAAACGAAGGGCCATTAGTGAATATTAAGAAAATGCGTACTCAGGACCCTTGGGAAACGCCACACATGTCCCCCTGTGGGAAACGACAACGCTGTTTACTTTTCTGTTGTGACATTCTTTTTCTTTTTACTTTCTCGTTTGCTTCCTCTATTTCTTGAGCTCCTTTGGTTTCGCTGTTGGCTCAGAGTTACCTTTTTAAAGGGGACGTACCTAACGTTTCCCATAGGTCATGCTTGGATCTTCCTTTAATTTTTGTTCCCGCAAGAACAGCTGGCGGAGCCTACTTCGACGACGCCAATGTCGCATGCAGACCCGCGTGGGCTCGCCGCTCCTTGAGGCGCACTTCGGCCAGCCGAACTAGGTGCTGCTTCTTTCCTTTCTCTCATTCGCCCACCTTTAACGGTCATCATGCAGCATCCGCTGCATCAAGCTGCTTTGGTTGTTCACTGTTTTCCAGCGTTCGCACTGTTTTCCGCCCCTTGACTTTGTCTTCCTCTCGCCTCACCGCGCAGCACGCGCGGATTGGCTTCCGCCCCATGACGTCACCTCCATATAGTTTTAAAGCGCAGCTCTTAGGCGCCCGTTTCCGGCTTAAGCGGGGTGGCCGTCGCCGTCGGCGTAATTGCGCGGTGCATTATGGCGCACGTATCCATAATTCACCGCGCGGGACTCAATCGTGTCGTCACATTTAACGTCATGAGGGATCCGCGCGGTGCATTATGTGGCATACCCCATAATGCACCGCTCATAATGCTCATATTTATACAGATTACACCTCAAATCTTCCTCGAAGGCATGAAAGTGTTTTACAGAGGGTTAATAAGTTTTTCAACAGTTTAGGACGCTTTTGCGAGGATGCACGTGCCTTTTCTGGAAGTTGAGGAAGCTGCCATCTTAGATGCTAAATATGTCAACACCAGTGGAACGGTGGCGCCATCTATGAGTTGCAATCGAAAACCCATTTGTCCATTGAAGTGGACACCATGTGTAAGGGTATTATGTGGCCTGGCATTTTATTTAAAAATTAAATAACTTTTCCACTGCTAGTGGCCACTATGCCACAAAGGGATATCACACGATAATAAATGCATAACTTGCCGGAGTTGGTCCAACAATGTTGCGTACATCATTCCAGTCGTAGGTTTATAGAGGTCAATGCCCAAAAAATGTGTGCAGATGAAGAAGGTGACTTATACTTATCTTGTTCTTTTGGATTGTCTGTAATTGGAACAAGGCCAAGCTTCACTTGTCAAAAACTGCGCGTTGTTCAGTTCCCTACCTCTCGTTCTAAATGTGAGTAGCTCGCATTTTATATGCTTTTTTTGGGCACACGCCGCTGTGGCTTTAAGTGATCGTGGTCACAGCGGCTCTGGGATTCGCCTTTATCAAAATAATGTTAAACAAATGGTTATGGCAGACGGATCATAATTGTAGCAAAAAATAGCATAATTAAAACTAACAAAAACTAATATGTTAACACACGCATGACATAGCTTCCCATAGTTCACTTTAACATGTTTATTTCGTTTGTGTCTATTAATCTATGCCAGAATGTATAGAGGGGAAGCTGCAATTTTACTCATATAACTGAAGATCTCTGAAAAACATCCTTCGGTGTCAAAAATACAAAGTCGGTGAGACCGAAAAACATAGAAAAACAACCATTTGTTCAGGAATGCAAAATTAGTTACAACAAAACATATTATTAACAACCGTTGGCGCAGCCATGCTCGGTTCGATTTTTTAGACACCGATATTTATAAATTCTTGCTACAGTTAGTACTGTTTTTGTGGGAATCTTTCGATCCTAAACTTGTACACGAATTTGTTTATTTTAATTAAGGATAATCACCGTTTTAGCGACCGTTCGAAGCCAACTACCGATATACTTCGATTTTATTACAAATAACCTACAAACACAAACAACGTCCACCGGTTTGTCTTTAACCAAACACCCGAAATTCTACGTTATCATCACCGCGAAAAATCTTATCTGACTAGCATTGCTCAATATTGAGATAAACATTGCGTACTCTGTGCAGTAAAAAAGTATCCAAGAGTTGCAATAATATTTGTAGGAAGGTGATTTTTTAAAGTCAAGCTGGCGTAGGATCATGATAAACAGTGAACAGACACATTTCTTTCAAAATTATGGCCTCTAATTCTAGAAAATGCTAGAAATATGACGTCTTCCTAAAGATACGAATAGTTCAGCAATTTAAAGGAACAGGGCAGCTCAATTATTTTTGCATGTCTACATTCAACAATAAAATATAGAACAGGCGCGAAGACATTTCGCAAATAATTGTAAAGAAAGTTTCTTATGCATATCTTAAATGACATACCTGCAAAAGATTGAATATCTGGATAATAGCATTAAACCCGTCCTTAATTAACTTCGTTGACATCTCGATCCTCTGTACCCCATAATGGTGAATTCCAGCATACCAATAGCTTTTAATCATTGCGGATCCTCTGGACTTCTTTATATCGGTCAAGGCTGTAGACGCATTTCTGCAAAATATAGGCAAACGGTAATTGATGTTCAAACGAATTAGCCGTTAATGAGTAACTAAGCATATCGTATTTTTCCTGACTATATTTCGCATCTCGTGTATATACACCTTTTCGATTAGCCTCGCACCCAGTCACGTTGTCTCCCTATCCGGTATGCGTTCTGAACAAAAAGCAAGAGATTACATCCCCGAACAAGTAAAAAAGTATAGAAGAGTCATAACAAGGACGACTGACGGTTGCGATTAAAATGTTAACACGTTCTACTGTCGAGGCGAGAAGAAAGCAATGTTTTCACGCATACCGGAAGTTCCAGAATTGAAGATGGCGTCTCCGACGTAGAAAAGGTGTATAGTGCACATGCACGAATTTCGACGATAAATCCTCTAGGTTGTGAACACCCTGTGCAAAATCCATGCTATATAAATTTTCCCCATATGATCCGTACTTCGCACACAAAAATAAATTATTATAACCCACATTTAGCCATTCCTGCTTATCAGCGCACAATAAACCCTTATAATTCAGAAGGCCTGATTAAATAATTTGTCGTTCGCAAACCCCATCTCGTCTGGTCAAACTGAACGATATTTAAGAAACAAATACTGGTATATTCCTAACATGTAGACAGTCGGAAGCGATTAAAATTTACCTTTTAGAGATGCGCAATCCGTGGGCTATAATTCAGAAGATACCGTGCGTACTTCAGATGTGTAATTTTGTAATATATCACTTTTTTATGGAATATACGCTATCTGGGGAGCTCCACGCTTCCTACAAATGAACGCTAGTCCGACTTTCCTTCGCCCGTCAGAGCACATTGGAATAGATGTGTTGTATTGATTTTTAGTCCTTTTCATGCCCTATACGACGGATACTCAACAAATGTTTGCATCATAAAACAATACCAAAAATGAAATGTCCAGGAAGTTGGAAGTTGAAACTTTTGGTCGAGCGGGGTGGTTACTCTTGGTAAGTGCGCCACCGTAAGGCAAGGCCAAGGGAGAAGGTGCAAGGATCGAGAAAGCCTAATATTGAAACAAAATGGCAAATTGCTAAGCAATTGTGTTGCATACGTGATAAGGTTTGAGTTAATCGTTCAGCAATCACGCTTTATAACCAATTACGTTGATGTTAGCCCGTGTAGTATGGAATAAGTCTGGAGAATGTATCCAGTCTATTTCTAGAATATATCGCTAGAAAGTTGAGAATCAAAATAAATCTTTTTACGCAGTTGGGTCCATGATAGAGGTATTCCTCAACAATGGACGAGTTGTTTGAGCGGATGACGAGAAGGCAGAAAGAGCTGGGGACGTGATTCTCTTAAATATTTCCCGTCGACCATGTCCCTTCCAAAATCGCTTGGAACTCGTAGACGCAATAAAAGGGAAACTCTTCCATGACATGCGTGCTCCGGAAGTGCAGTTCGTCACCCTTGTTTGGGAAGACGGGTTCGCCCTCGCTCCTTATACCCACACATTGAAAGATGTTGAGATATTGTTTTTTTTGCCTCTCAAACCCCTGTCAGACACCTCTTACAACGAAAACCTAAGATCCCAGGCAGCACACAGTATTGGGCCAAATTGGAATTGGTGTGGCAAAGAATGGTCCAACAATGACCCAACTGAGCGATATGTTTCCCGATATTGGAATCACATTGGTGATACGTTGGCATAGGGTGGTAAGCATTGGACTGCGGAAGCCAATAGCTTTCGAATATTGGATATACGCTGGCATAAGTTGTCCAATATTGGACTGTCGGAGCCACTGGCTTTTTGATATTGGCTATATACGCCGGCATAAGGTGTCCAATATTGGACTGTCAAAGCCCATAGCTTTCAATATTATATATACGGTGGCATAACCTGTACAATATTGGACTCTCAGAGTCAATGGATTTCCGATATTGAATATACGCTGGCTTAAGCTGGTTGATATTAAACTGTCAAAGCCAATAGTTTGTTAATATTGGTGATGTCTTCGTATAGACTGGTCAATTTCGTCCTGCCATAGCCAATGGCTAATCGATTTTTGTGTCGCCTAGGCTATAGACGCGCCACCGTCTTTTTTGCATTGCAGAGGTAGGAAAGTGGAAAGAGTAATTCATGCACTCGCTTGGGGCGAGAATTTTATTTAGCCAACTTTGTGTGGCGTACGCGGTGCTTTGTAACCGCGATCACAAATACATCCTTAATTGCCTATAGGACTATTGCAGTTTTTTTGGCGGCTGTTCTCCTTTCGCATTGCCTTATCTCGGCGTTGACATCTTAATTCCGTTTTTTAATATTTTATTTATTGTTGTATTTTCCAGTGCATTTTGTATGTATATGCGTTACGTAGCGTTAACGTCTTCTACTTTGTCCGTGCACTTGCCATGTTTCGTATTTCTTTCTGCGTCCTCTATATTTTATATTTAATGTTTCTGTGCTTATTTCGTCATTGTCGACGCAGGTGTCAACAAAGATAAAGCCGCCACTTACGCCGCAACCGAAGTGACTTCTACTCTCAGTTTTACGAGAGTCTCATAGCGTTATAAAGTCGTCTATTGGACTTGAATGAAGTCTTGAGAGAGCTGCTTCGATTGCCAGTGCACATGTCATGAGTGTAGGCAGAGCAACGACGTAGCAATCGCGACGCGAGATCATACTGCACCTCGATCTTGCCGGCCGCGCTCGCCCTGCGGAAATATGAGCGTGGGACTCTCGAGCCCCGTTAGCTTACTGAAGTTGCAAGACGCTACTTTGTCGTCGCAAATCGTTTGCCCTTCGAGCGGTCGCGTAGCCGTTGCGCCCGGCGTACCCTAACAGCTTCTTTCAAATGCCGTTCGCGCAGCATCGCAACCTTCCGTCTGCGAGCGTCGGCGATTCATCGTCTGTTGAAAGTCAGACGATGTTCTGTGCGTGGTGTCTTTTATGTGTAACTTTTTCATAAAAACCTAAGAGTGTACAAATAATTTTAAATATATATATATATATATATATATATATATATATATATATATATATATGCAGCAATCCGAGCAAGCGCCCCCGCACTGCCATGTCAAAATGCCTGCAAAGTGGGAGACGCTATCCGGAACGGCACCAAATTCAAAATGGCGACTACAAAATGTTTTCGCCAGAAAAAGAAAAAAAAAGCGAAGTGCACACAGATTTAATATTTTATTTATCCTGAGAACAGACTTTATTAGGCCAAGATTTGTCACTGCTGTGTTATTTACTAAACCAGTAAAAGACACCTCAGAGTCGGTCACAAAAGAAAGTTCGCAGCATTCCGCGATGTTTCCCAACTGCATGCCTTGGCTATTTTGACAGCTTCTCCGAAAGAAGCTGCGTTGCTAATGGCTCTATTTTGCACTTCTTTCGCGCTCCAGGTATTAAAGAGCACGTCGTCCACGTATTCTATTGAACCACGCTGCCGTTACTTAGCTTTCGTCGGAACTTTGGCTTTCCCATAGTTTTGACTGTAGCAAATTTTCGGGAAATTCTGTCCATTCTCAAGTCCGGTCGAGCTTGTATGTCGAGACCGTCCGATGTACGATCTTTCCCGTTTTCGGCCGACATTGATCGACCTCAGACTTTCTCTGCCACTGTGTAAGAATGCAGAGCCGACCTGACACCCCCAAAACAAAGCGACAATGGCGCGTAGTGACCGGGCTGATCGGGCTGCAAAGTAGGATTGATTGGATTGGATTCTTGGACTGAACTTCGCGGCCAGTGTTGCCTGAGCGCGGTCAGCGCGGCGCGTGATACGGGTGCGGAGCGAGGGGGCGCTTTCCGGAACGGCGCAGAAATGTGAAATTAGCACTGAAGTTGGGGGGGGCTCTTGCACGGTGGAGGCGCTGGGAATTTTCGGTAGGGGTTCCAGAAAGCAAGCATCCGCTTTTGCGAAAACTACTTATCGCAACGAAAAAAGGCTTGTGGCGTTTTGGTACTGAGCAGGGGCCCATTTAAGAAAATTATTACAGTCCGAGATAATTAACTTGTTAATTATTTTTGCGTAATATAACTTTTTAATATTGGGTTTAATGGGAATGGTTTCAATTAGAAAATTACTCAGCGTTATCGAAAACCACTAAATCAAGAAAGTGAAACACGATAGAAGGCACGCGAAGCATTTTACGGCTTTCTGAAAACCACACGAATTCGACGGGTTTTTAAGCTTCGGTTTGTTATCGGAGCGCATCTCCGCCCCGACGGCACCGCGCCCCGTGGAGAGATAGTGCAACCAACTTCTGCTGCGCTGTCATTGCGTGATGCAACAGAGTCTGGTTGCACTATCTCTCCATGGGGCGCGGTGCTGCGGGGCCAGATGCGCTCCGATTGCAAACCGAAACTTAAAACTCGTCGAATTTGTGCGGTTTTTCAGAAAGCCGTAAAATGCTTCGCGTGCCTTCTATCGTTCTGCAATTTGTTGATTTAGTGTTTCTCGATGATGCTGAACAATTTTCTATTTAAAACCATGCCCTTGAACACAATAATAAAAAGTTAATTACGCAAAATAATTAACAACTGAATTATCCCGGACTTTGATCATTTTCTTAAATGGGCCCTGACCCAGGACCAAAATGCCACAAGCCTTGTTTCGTTGCGATGAGTAGTTTTCAGGAGCGTTTTGGCCTGCGTTCTCTGAAACACCCATATATATATATATATATATATATATATATATATATATATTTATTTATTTATTTATTTATTTATTTGTGGACATCGTGAGCAAAAACTCGCCGCGCTTAGTTCTTCATTCTAAATGATAATGTGGGTTGTAGGACGTAAAACATAGTTTCTTCAAACATGCCCTGTTCAGAATCACTTTTCGCTGGACAGCTTCTTTAGAAGTTCAAAGCTGGCCTTCAATGAGCTGTCCTCCTCCATCGGTATTGACAGCAGGGTAGACGCTATGCCGGTTTTAGGCCAATTGTGTCTTCGGTTAGGGTCACGTGACTGCGGTCTCGAAGCTGGTGATAAGGCAGAGCACGGAACCTGCCCAAAGCCCAAGGCCGCGCGAAACATCCACTGCACTATAAACCTTCAGTACAGGGGACAAATCCTCTCGTTGTGTTTATTGTTGAGATGCCCCTGAAGATTAGCCTTTATAAGTGCACCCTTGTTCTGGCCTGCTTCCTTTCTATTCCTTCTCTCGTTTTCTGTCTCTCCCTAAGCTGAACGCGTGGTAGACGGTGCGTACTCGCCGGACCAGTGAACCGTGTACTTTTTATCGCTTGAATCCGCTCTTTGTGCCCGGGTAACGGCAGAAGCGTGATCACGTGGTTTTACGGATGATGCATTAGCCGTTGACAAACCCGGAATGCCTGCGAAGACTGGACCTAGTTTCGTGTGAAATGCGGCCTGCGGGCCTGCTGTACATTTCGCTTCTGTGGTGAATGGTATCTCGTTCGAAAAGTCCTACCCGTATTGATTTCTTCAAAGAAACCCAAGACATTCTTGTGAATCGTTTAGTGTTCGGTTCGGCAAACAGCAAATGACAGCGTGTGCTACATCGTGTTGAATCTTCACGGATCACTTCCTTCTACTTTTGTGTTTGTGTGGTTGGTTCTGCAGTGCCCGTGTAGACATTTACCTCGGATTACATCTTTCAAGTACGGTATTTTCAATGTAAGTGCGCTGCAACCTACTTGGTGATCATAGTCATTTCTTTAACGAATACTCCTCCGGATAACCCATAGAATTAGGCAGTGCCTATCTCCTGGCAGCCGGGAGAATAATTTTCCTGCAATCTTACCGACGGTCGCCTGCGATTATCTGTGATAAATAATATCACACCTGCAGGTAGAAAACTGACTTTCTTATTCACCCTGCGTTTCGCGAAAACACGTTTCGTGGCCACCTTTTCGTGAATACATGTTTCCTCGACATTTACATTTCCTCGACATGCGTGACGGGAATTGCACGCTGTAGGGGCAATTCAACTCGCGTGTATTCCTCAGGCGCGTGCTCACCGAACTAGTCCACCCTTTCACGCGGGTGCATAATAAGTCTGCAACCATTCATTGAAAAAAACAATAAAAGCTATTTTGAGTTTTTTATGAAACATCGTGTGCTCATGAAACGATTTGTTGATGAAATGTCGTACGATGAACTTATTGCACTGCCAATGAGGGGCGACTACCGGTAGAATTTCGGGGAAAAAATTGTGCCAGCATCCGGGAGAATGGACACTACCCAAGAATTATCCCGCTTGTTGTTTGCTTTGCTATCTTCTCAGTTGTATATCAGCTGAATAGTACCTCTTCGCATATTACAATATGCTTGGTTTGTACTTGTCTACAGAATAGGCTCTGCGTAATAAACTTCTAGGAGATTTCAAAACAATCCCTTGTGTCTGTGTACCTTCCTTTTTGCAAACAACTTGGCGAGTGCACTTGCAAACAGCTGGCTGAGTGCAACGATGGCCAAAAATCATCACCAATGAAGGCCAACATTGGATCGCGCCGAGCTTCCAGTATTGTCCAACATTACGCCGGTCTTTGCCAATGTGGGGCCACCGTTGGCTGGAACCATGGATTTACAATGGCACAACATTGGCACCAGTGATGGGGCCAACGTTGGCTGGAACGATGGCTGAACAGTGGTCAAGCACTGGCACCAATGACTGGGAAACGTTGGATAGGTTAGCGCTTCCAATATTGTCCGACATTGAGGCCGGTGTTTTCAAATGTTAGGACAATGACCGACCAACATTGGTGTGCTGCCTGGGATGTTTGTAATTGAAAAAGTCTCGCAAAGTTCGTAATGCCCACAAAATTGTTCTCAACTAGGAGAAGATCGACATGTTGCTCCAACTCGACATCAACTACCTTCAATGGGTAGACAAAGCTTTTTCTCGCTGTCATATACAAACACGTTCACTGAGACACAATTCTTTTTTCTCAAAGGCCTCCATGTTCTGTGGGAATGTTGCAGGAACGTTTTCGAAAACACATGCTTGCACATATGTTCACGATACAAGGATGCTCTTCCGCTGTAAGCCACAGGCGCAAGATGCAAAACTACGAGCACCGCAAACACAAAACACGTGTCCCGTTCAGATACGTGAAGACGTTCACTGATATTAACGAGGCATTGCTTTGAGGCAAGTGGCTTCGGCAGAGAAAATTTCCCAACCAACGGTCGGAAAAAAAATTCGTCCCAAACTAACTGTACAAACTTAATTTGATTCCGACAAGGAAGAATCCGGAGCCTTGTTTCTGATAATGTTCACACCGCGCAGCTATTTCAGTGCAGACTCGCTGAATTGAACTACTGATATTACCGGCCACAAATGCGGTTTTTACCCGATTATGAAAAAAGTGCACAGTCACATCAATGTCGTCATCAAGAAGGAGACGTCCGAACGCGACAGTAAGTGTCGCAAAAAAACGCAGCGGTAAACCAAAATGTCTGAGCACGTTTGACATATGCTCTGCGCGATGCTGTAAAAGGTGGGCACGTCGTACCCCTCTGTGTCTCTTTCGCGTAAGTGTAACTCGTACTAGGCCCCATAAATATGAAAAGCGCACACACTTTCGTACAACGAAATGCATGGTGAGGAGTCACATTGTGAACCAAGGCTAAGTGAACTTGCAGCATTTTTGCATTGGAATAATGTTGTCGGTCATCGGGGGAGAACAGGTGACACGTAACCATGATGGGAATGAGGTGGCTAGACGATATTTGTAGATATCCTACGAACAGGTGACGAGGCGGCTAGATGATCCGGGTCGTCTAGGTGTCGGTGACCTTTTCCAATACCGAAACAAAAAAAAACTTATACTAGCGAGGAGTACGCTAGGCTTAATACTGCTCACCTTGCTGTGCAAGAAGGGTGTGATGTCTTCCTCGATCAGTTTCGCGAACCTCTTCGGCAAAAATACTTTTACCAACTCCTTCTCCAGCTGGAGGGTCACGCACAATGGGATGGCCAGTAGCAAGTGTTCACTGGACTCATCTTCCTCTGCATTCATATAAACATATTTCGTTCGCTCTGGTCCCCTGACACCTAGTGAACATATCCGGTATGGGCGACGAGGAAAAAAAAAACACAAGGTGGTGCCCTTATGAAAATGTGTATACCAAACGGCTTACAAAAATGACGACGCGCTGTGAAATGGACACGTCCGTCACTAATTTCTATAGGTGAAAAAAAGAACAAGTAATAAAAAGGTGCTCTGCGTATGAAGGATGAAAATTGGAGTCCTGAAATGCGGGATTGATTCGGTCCATAGCAACGATTTCTCGGTATCCGTGAATGTCAAGAGCAATAGTCTTCTCGGTGTGCTCGAGTATCTTAAAAGGTCCATCGTATGATTGCATGGAACATTTTTATTTTAATTTCTTTTCGGACGAATGCGTGTGTGAAAGTTTTCAATTTTTGACTCGCAGAGACCTTCTGAAAAAGGGGCATCCCAGGTTGTGTGGGCTGCAGCTCTTGAATGAAGTGCCTGAAGTCGTCTAAGTACGCTTATGTGGAACTGCTGGAGTGCACTTGGTTATGTAAAAAATTTCCAGGAAGCCGGAATGGTGATCCATACACAAATTCAACCGAGGTGCATTACAGGTCTTGTTTGAAGGCAGATCGCATGTCGAGAAGGACGAATTGAAGACGATCGACCCAGTTGGGTCGTCAATCTCGTGCAGTGATTGCTGCCTTGCGCTGTCGGTGTAACCTTTCTACCATGCTGTTCGCTGACGGGTGGTATGAGGTAGTGCGCACGTGGTGCGTGCCGATGAGCTGGGCTAAGGTAGCAACCAACAAGCATTCGAATCGTCGTCCCCGGTCCTTAGTGACGGTAGATGAGCTTTGGAAGCGGGATATTCAAATCTTTATAAGGTCTTGGCGATTTTCTCGCCAATGATATCAACAAGGGTGTAGCTTCGGGTCATATGGTGTAACGGTCGACGCAAGCCAGGACACGTCAAGCATCGGCATGATGGCAGGGGGACCACGAGATTGAGATGAACATGGTCGAACCGTGCTGAGGGTACATGGATTGGTCTATGAGGCGTGACGGTGTGCCGGCTCACTTTAGAGCGCTGACATTGAAGGCAGCTCTTGGCCCAACACAGCGAGCGCTCACCAGTCGACACCAGTCGACACCACACACAGCGAGCGCTCACCAGTCGCTGCGTTGCTCGAATGCCCGGGGGGTTGATGTTGTGGAGGTGGTCAAACGATTGCCGACGAATTGTCAAACACGTCGAAAGGGCGAGGATGTTTTATGGTCGTGTCCAATAGGATGGTACCGGTGCAGTGAGGGAGGGGAATCCGCGTTAACACCAAAGACTTCAGCGTCTCAGGGTGGCTAATCAATTCAGGGTAGTCACGTTGCGCGACAGCGATGCGCTTAAAGCCTACTTCTCCAGAGAGTGGCGAAAGTGCTTCGACGCGGGAGAGAGCGTCCGCTCCTGAGTTATCTTTTTCCTTGATGTGACGAAGATCTACAGTGAACTCTGATATGTGGGCGAGTTGTGAGATTTATCGGTAGCACTAGGCTGTGCGGTTGCCATGATAAGCGTATGTCAAGGGTTTGTGGTCTGTTAGGGCATGAAACTCGTTACCTTTCAGCATGTACCTACAGTGCCTTACGGGCAAGGTATATGGCAAGGAACTCACAACCAAAACGTACTTCATTGCGCTTCCGCAGGTTTCAGTTTCAGAGAGAAGAATCCTAGAGCCCTCCACTTGTTACCGATAAGCTGTTGTAGTACACCTACAGCTGTACTGGAGGCGTTGGTCATGAGACGGGTAGCATCATCAGTTCGGGCATGGACAAGCAGTGTTGCGTTGACCAAGGCTTCTTTATGGCAGAAACATAGAATGCTACTTTATTGGTCCACATAGCGGCGATGATGGCGCTTTCTTTGTCTCGAGCAAGTCCGTCATAGGCTGCAGAATTTCGGCACCGTGGGAAATAAGTTTACGGTGGAAATATACAAACCAGAAAAACGCGTGAAGCTTCCAAAGCGAGGTAGGTTGAGGAAAGTCGCGGATTGCCTTGACTTTTTGTTCGAGTCGTAGGATGCCCGACGATGTTATGAGGTGGCCTCGAATGTCCAGCGCGAAGACACCAAAAATAAACTTCATCGCGTTATTGACGAGGCTGTACTCCTGCAGCAGGTCGAACAAAAGTCCCAAATGGTACTCGTGTTCTTTCGGAGAGGGCTGGACACAAGAATATAAACTTTAGCGAACATCAAGTTTAGTCGTCTGGTGACTTTGTCTATAAGGCGTATGAAGGTCCGTGCGGAGTTTCAGAGGCCGAAGATCATCCGAACGTACTGAGAGTCCGAACAGAGTTGTGTTGGCGGTTTTTGCCACTTCCACTGACTCGACTGTAATTTGGTTGTAGGTCTTAATAAGGTTGACCTTGCTGTAGATGTTGGTGCCAGCTACGCAAGCGGAGAAATCGTTACATGTGTGGCAAATTGTACTCGTTAGGTACCGTGCACGCATTCAAGGTCTGATAACCTTCGCATGGCCTCCAGCCGTTTGGATCTTTCTAAGGGACCTTGTGAAAAGGCGACGTCCAACTATTGAAGGAGGGGCGGATGATTCCGAGCTCCAGAATATGTTCGAATTCTCTGCGCGTGATGCTAAGTCGCTCGCCTGAAGAGTCGATGATATCTCCTACAGACTGGAGGGCCGCTGGTAACAATGTGATGTGTCACGGCACGTTTGATTGGTACATTCGTGCTGCACGGTCGGGTTATGGCAGTGTATTATGCGAGGATTGCTTCCATAACTTGAAGACGCCGCGAAAGGGCGCATCGAAATAGCTTCAAATAACGACAGAATACCCTGAATGGTGAAGAACATCGTCGCATTCATGAGGCTTCTGCTACGCACGTTAACCGGTTGATGCCCAGCGTTGTCCAGGAGCAAGAAAACAAACATATTTTTTTCTCCCCCGAAACCCGTGAATCTATGCAATTTGCGCCATCTGCTACAAGTGATAAGGCGACCCGAGCTTCTAGAAATAAAAATACAGAGGGCGGCACTTGTCCGCCTTCACTCAACCGCTACACGTGTCTGGACCGGCAAGCGACCTCGTCCCGCCCAACGAGGTAGAGGGGCTTAGAGTGATAAACCGGAAGTTCGGAAGTGGCACCCCCCCCCCCCGGTTGCCGCCATGTTGTACGCAAATGTGACCACTCGTCACGTGACCCTCACAAGAGCCGTGACGTCACCGGTAAGATGGCAGCGCCCAGAGCTGGCGGATGCGAGTTTGTTCGGAGCGCGGTAGCCGAGATGTGCAGCTGCTCTCCGACGACTTCGGGCTTCTTCGTGCTCGCTGACGCAGGTATAATGTGAAAATATGAAGGAATGAGACTTTTATACCCTTTCTGCGCAAGATCGCTCTGGATCATCTGGATATTAACGCCTGTGAGACAGCATCAACCGTATCGCCGTGCCGGTGCTCGGATTCCCGGATGTGTTCGAGGATCGATAGAACTTTGAGTGCTTTTAGCATGAAATTTTCGCATTCTATTAGCTTTGTTTGAACGTTGGAATGTCTGAGAATCGACTCGAAATGTATGCGTCAGACGTAGGGCCTAGGGGAATTTGTTTCAGCCCGAGGTAACTGCATAATCACAGCAACTTTTAGCGAGGAAGCTCCTGCGATCTTAACCTTTTGTGCTAATCGACGATTCTGCATTCGATCGCAATACTTTCTCGAAGTGAAAAGCTGGCGTTCGCTTAATTTATGTGCATGCAAACTCTTACAAAGCATTCGAACAAATCATTCGGAAAAAAAGTCCATTACTTATGTTCATAAAACAGTTTATTTGTCCCCTTGGAACTCAGAACAGCAGCAACACTTTGATTGATCAGTGCACAAAATGCTGCATCCGATGTCCCTTAGAAATTAGTATTAGTAGGCTCTTTACCTTGCCGATCGGTATCAATAGTCCACAGTAACCTCTATGTGTATGATCATACGCCTCTTAGATGGTTGTCTAATCCATCATTCTAACATCTAGAATCTTTAAAAAAATGCAGCCCCACTCTTTAGAGGTTCAGAGATAGAATTTCACATATCAATTCGTTAAATGTAATGCAACTCGGAAATAGAAGATTAACTGGACATTTTTCTTGTTCATAGGATTTATTGCAGCAATAACGTTTTTCATCAAGAGTGCATTGTATTAGTCGGTCAATTATTTACTTGTTCTAATTACCTGGACAAGACAACTCATATTTGTGTTCATTCCTTGCTCGAAGAAGCAGTCTTGTTGAAAAATGTTGACTACCATTCCTTTCAGTCTCTGCCAATAGACTTTTTTCAAAAGTGTAGGCTGCCTATACTTTGTTTCGCTGTAACTTGGAAGAGGGCAACCGCCACAGTTCCCTCGAGCCAATCAGAGAGACGGAGTGAAGGTTTGCGACAAATCTGTGCAGAAAGATAGCACTCTGATGATATATGTTGTCATGTGCCTCTCTCCAACGTGCATATTGACTCACCGAGACTGTAGCCTTCGCTGTTTGCCATATTGTGATGAAACGAATTACAGTAGCTACTACTCTAATTACCCAAGGCCTTCGTACTTTGGGTATTTGTTCGACAATAATGTTATGTCAGCCATCACTGTGAACTCGGCTCAGCGCCTATTGGACTCGAATGCTGCATTAACGTTCGACGTGAACTGGGGCCCATTCGTGTGCTTTACGCCAAAAAAAATGGTGACAGCTGTGTTGGTTGATGGGGTTTTGCAAAGGGTCTATTGTGTCATATGTATACGAAGTGTCCTGCTATATAACAATGCATCAACACATACTATTAAACTAGATGCTCAGAGATGTGTTATCTTTGTAATTATTAAGTTACAGCAATAATTATTTCTTACGAGTGTAATATTTATTTTCAGCAGCTGGGCCCGTTTTGTGTCTCGTCTGTGTGCTATGATGGTATTATAATGTGTGTATAGTTTTAAATATCATCTCTGCAATGCTTCCAGGGGTCTTTGAAGGGAATACATTAATAAATAACATTTTCACATCACTGGAGTTTGCTTTCGGTGCACCACATGTTCAGGAGAGGTGGAAGGAGTGCAGCCCCATGCAACAAGTCTGCCAGTCTGGTTTGTCCCATTTATTAATATTGGGGGGTCAGAGATGCAAGTGTCCTCAAAAACTCCGCCGCATGCAGTGAACACAATTCTTGGTTTGTAGACTCTGAAGGCGTAAAGGCAAGCGGAAATATGTTGATTTGGTTAGTGTACCAAATTGTTTATTTCCACTTGATTACATAATTATTTATTCTTAGCAAATGGTTCCATAACGAGTTCTTTCTGCGACAGTCTCGTGTCAGGCGTTCAGTCGTAGTACCTGTGCTCCTTGTTGTCGAATGACGCTCCTGGCACGTCGGTGTTCAGTTTGGTCGGGTGGCAACTTTGACTGACTGATGCCGTCTTGTAATCATACGTCATGTGCGGCCATTGACATCTGATGCACTGAAGCTGCAGGGTTGGCTTCTAGTCCGCATATTTTTCTGGTAGTTTTCTGCGTCAGTGCAGCAAGCTCGGGCATGTATTGCTTACGTGGCTGTGCCTTTTGCTGTACCGTTGACTTGATGGCTGGCAACAATGTTTGTTTGCTATCCAAGCCATTTCACTTCCATTTCGTAATGGCGATTTCTTCTGCATCCCGCGACCACTGCAACTTGTGTAAGTCTCGTGTGGCAAAGTGAAGTCGGGTGATGCTTGGTGTCCACTTTTGAGAACAACCAACCATTCTATCTCTTCAAGTCACTCAGCGGCATTCTTCCTCAAAGTTGGAAATTGTGTGCTTCGTTGAGTGGACACAGATAATTGGTTTCAGCAAATTATTACGTATTGTCCGTGGACGACAACCGACACCAAATCAACTGTCATTGCATTGCCGCTCACCTGCTTTGTCGTGCTTACCTCCCGTCGAGGTGATGGGGATCAGGAGCTTCGGGGTAATGTCGGCACCAAGGACAAAGGCCACCGAAGATAATCCTCAATGTCCCGCGGTCGCTCCTTGAGACGTGGTCGAGGGTCGTTCGGCACGAACCCTCGCAGGCCAATTCATTGGTACGGGCAGCTCCGGTAGACATGGTCGGCCTCATGCAGTGGTAGCAGAGTAGTTTTCGGTCGGCCATTCGCAACACCTCCGTTTTCCTCGGTGTACTTTGTTCAGCGCAGACCTACACCCGATGTCGAGAATGCTTCGGCGTTGGGGTGTCTCGTTGAATTGGCATTGAATACTAACTGGGCATGATGCCGTCGTGACGTGTCTCCAGTTGAAATGCCTGTCGAACTTGTTCCGAAACAATCTCGGCAATCAAAATAAAAGCTGGGCAACTGATGGCAGGAAGTAGCTTCCTGATCTCCTCCCGGACAACGTCGTGGATGATGTTGCGGATGCCTGGGAGGCTGGTGTCGAAGTTGCAGCTGGACGACTCGAGTGTCGAGACGCTGGGGAGTTGTTGATAGTGACTGGCTCGGGCCTGCAGTGTACATTCAATGTTGGAAGCCTCGGTGATATGAACCCTTCGACTGTTGTCGTGGGGTTGCGGACAAGGCTGCCGAAGGTGTTGTCCCTCACATGGACATGGGATTCTTAGCTTCTTGTCTTCTGTAGCATCAGGGTTGGCGTGGGTGCTCGATCAGGCGCAAAACATCCTCCACGAAGGCGGTGACGCTCTCGTTGGTGCCGTGTCCTAGACAGAATCAGGAATTCGGCTCTCTCTCGTCAATGGTGGCTGATGATTGTGCACTTCAGCTCTGATCTTGCAAACTTCCCACGGCGTTAAGGAGGATTCGTGGTTCTCAAACCAGTGCCTGGCAGTTTCTTCCAGGAGAAATATAGGTTCTGCAGAAGCTGGTTGTCTGTCCACCCACTGTGGCGGGCGACACGGTCATATTGTTCAATCCAGTCCTCGACGTCTTCATACACCTTGCGTGAAAGGGCGTCGGAGTGTGAGGTGCGACAGGCATGCATGCAAACAATAGTGGGAGCGGACACGGTTTGCTGCTACAGGTTTGTCATTGTTGGCTTAGTCAGCTTCGGTTTTTCTGGCAAAAGACCGAATTCTGGTGGTTCTTGCTGGTAGCAGCGACTGGCTCGGATTTCAGGTTCTACGTGGTGTATTTCCGAGGTTCGTCCTTGTGGTACTCGCTCGTCTTGCGGTTTTTCCGCCGGGCTCGGGTTAGGACTTGGTTCACGGCTCGCAGGGGGTTTAGGACGCGGGATAGTCCGCCACCCGTGTCCTGTTATCGGGCAACTCGGCTGAGGAGCCGCCAGGGTGCACATAGAGTGAAGGGCTATGGCTAAAGTACCCAGCACCTCCACCAGAACATACGATGACAGCTGAGCATGGCCTGGAACTTTCCAGAATAGTAAATATTGATAGAAGATAGGACTGGAGCAAGCATCCGTGACAATATAACAAAACTGACAGAAGAGAGTCTATCCTGACCACTAAAGAAGCTGCATTGCTTTAGTGGCATTCTGCCCGAATAAATCCTCTCCTTCGGGGTTTGGCGACTGCCGTGGACGGACTGAACTGAAATGGATGTGGGACCACTTTTCTGGTAATGAGCCGCTGCGGACTGTCGTCGCAAAACGGCGTGAATGGGTGGACTGGGTAGGTAACACGCGCGATGAAATGTCCACACAGCTTGCAATTCGCGTAACGAGTGTTGATGAAACTTGTGTCGACGAAACGTGCGACAGACAAGCGGAATCAATACCAACTGCAACACCTGTGCTCCGTGAAAGTGCACGTCTACGCCAGAACAATTTAGGGAAGCAGCACAACATCACCTAAAGCACGGCACAGGAACTACCAGCTTGAAGGCAGCTCTCCGGGGCGCCGCACAACCAAAGTGAGCCTTCGGTCATTTGAACGAAGCGGCACCACGATTGCACACTGCCAAGCACGACTCACGCAATTTCCGTCGCTAAACTGTGTATCCAAATATATTGCACACGCTTACTGCAGACTCGAAGATTCCGATGGTCAACGAGAGCACAAAAATGTCGCCTTAAAATTTATCCTAGCGGTATCCGAATCAATCCGAGGTCCGAGCAACGTAGGGCCGATTGTCTCTTTCGTGGCAACATCCCCGTCGGTCACCAGCGAAATGCACACCGTTCCTCCTTATTTTCACGTTATACCTACGTCAGACACCACGCTGAACTCTGAAGTCGCTTTCGACCGGCGTCATATTGCCACGCGGCGGTGAGCATGCGCGTGCGTGGCCGAGTGGTTACCGCGCTTGACTTTCGTGCGGAGGCCCAGGGTTCGATTCCTGGGAGTTCCGCGTATTTTATTTATACTTTCAGTTTAATGTTCTGGTGAATTCGAGAACATTGTTGTTTATTCTAGGCCCGAATGTTCTACGCGTCGAACCTTCTACGCCGATTATTCCAGAAGCCCACGCGTGTACATAAGGGGCTTCGCGTGGCGAGCCAAAGTCAGTTTCGCTCCAGCGTTCGACTCTGCTGACACGCCGACTTCGACGCCCGCGACGCTCTGCTTTCCTCTGTCCCTTTTATTTATTTTTGGGCACAAGTTCGCCCCATTAAACGTTTAGTTTCTTCAGTTATTTTCGCCTCATCACTTGTCATTCGTGACATTTTGGTGGAGGTGCTGGGTACCGCATTCTATGCCCGTGGACCGTACCCCTCCGAAGACATCCCCGCCAAGTGAGGTGCTCAGGCCCGGAAGGGTACCCTACGCAGAAGACGCCGACGCCCAAGCAAGCCGCCGTACCGAAGTCCAACTCCCGACATCCGGACCCTTGCTGCAGAAGCCGAAGAAGAAGATCCCGACGATGACCACCCCGCCCGTCGTCGTCCTGCCCGTCGCTCCGCGGACGCCTACTCCTTTCCTCGGCGAGATCTACGAGGACGTCGAAGACTGGATCAACCAGTACGAGCGCGTGGCTCGCCACAACGGGTGGAGTGACGAACAGCGCCTGCAGAACCTCTATTTCTCGCTTGAGGGAACTGCAAGGCACTGGTTCGAAAACCACGAAGCTTCTTTGACTTCATGGGAGCTTTGCAAGAACGAGCTGACGCGAACGTTCGCCAATCAACATCGAAGAGAGAGGGCCGAAGATTTGCTGCAGTCCAGGACCCAGGGCCCCAATGAGAGCGTCACTAGTTTCGTAGAAGACGTCCTGCGCCTAAGCTCCCGCGCCGACCCTCAGGCCACCGAGGAAAAGAAGCTGCGCATTCTGATGCGCGGCGTGAAGGACGACATCTTCGGTGGACTCGTACGCAACCCACCGACGACCGTTCAAGAATTCGTCACCGAGGCGACGAACATGGAGCGTGCCGTACTTGCAAGGGCAACCCACTACCAGCGGCATCCCGGCGTAGCTGCCCCTTGCCATCGGGATTCAACCACGGCTCCAGCCTGACTGAAATTCGCGAAATAATTCGCGACGTCGTCCGAGAAGAGCTCAGGAAGCTCCTGCCTGCTGCCAACCAACCTGCTTCGCTGTCAATAGCCGAAGCTGTCCGCGAAGAAGTTCAGCGGGCAATCCAACCAGAGGCTCCTGCCACTGTAGCAGCACCGGAGGAGCCCGCTGTAAGCTACGCCGCAGTGGTCCGACGAGCACCACCAACCCCGCGTCCGTACGTGCTGACTCCCCGACGTGAACCTCCAGCGCCGCAGTATTCCCGACGCCAGGAAGATCGGGCGCACGTCCGCCCAGAACAAGCTGCACCAAGAAAGACCGACGTTTGGAGGACGGCCGATCGACGCCCCTTGTGCTACCATTGCGGGGAAGCCGGCCACATTTACCGTCGATGCCCCTACAGACGACTGGGGCTGCGCGGGTTCCACCCGAACGACCCGCGCCCAATGTACGACGAACGCCCTCGTGACATCGAGGAGTACCTCCGACGTTCGCCATCTTCAACGCCGCCTTTCCACCGTGAGTCCCGCTCACCGTCGCCCAGACGTTCAGCGTCGCCAGCGCCACGACCCCGCCGAGAGAGCCTGTCTCCCCTGCGTCGCCGGGAAAACTAAGTGCGGCAACGCCTGGAGGTGGCGTTGCCGAAGTCGACCGAAGCAAAGAGCCTCCAAGAACGACGGAGCGCTCCCACTCTCCCGACGCTTCGCATCACATTGACGCGCCTGCATCGGTGTCCAACAACCTAAACGTCATTATCGACGGCCACGACGCATCGGCACTCGTGGACACCGGAGCAGACTACTCAGTCATGAGTGGGAGGCTCTCTCGCCGCCTGCGAAAAGTTACGACGCCATGGGGAGGACCACAAATTCGAACCGCCGGAGGACACCTTATCACGCCTGTCGGAAGTTGCACTGCTCGCGTCGAAATTCACGGCGAAACGTGCCCTGTGAAATTCGTCGTTTTACAAGACTGTTCTAGAGATGTCATTCTCGGCATGGACTTTCTGTGTGAATACGGCGCCGTCATCGACCTGGGAGAGAACAGATTGACGCTGCGGAAGCCTGTTCCACCTGCAGAGGAACCCCAAACAGCGCCAGCCGCCGTCCGAGTCGCCGCCGACCACGTGAACCTGCCGCCGCGATCAAGTGTTGTCGTACCCGTCGTGACCGATACAGCTACCTGCGGCGAAGTTGTCCTGGAAGGCAACCTTCAATTGCTCCTGGGGAGAGGAATCGGCGTTGCAAGAGGAGTGGCTGAACTTCAGGATGGGCGCACCGTGGTCCTCGTGACGAACTTCCGACAAGAAACGCAACACCTCACGAAAGGTGCCGCTGTGGGCCACGTCGAGGAACTTCGAAACTCCGCCGAAATCGCCGCGATCGCAGACGAATCATCGCCACCGCAGCAAGACATTGCGCCGCCAGCGCAGCTCGACATCGACCCGAAGCTTCCAGGCCCGAAACGACGACAGCTGATTGACCTCCTCGCCGAATACAGCGACTGCTTCGCGAAGTCATCGAAGGTGCGCCAAACCGCCGTTGCGAAGCATCGGATCGTTACCGAGGACGACGCGCTCCCTGTGCACCGATCGCCGTACAGAGTCTCCGTAAAAGAAAGGGAGGTCATTCAAGAGCAAGTGCAAGAAATGCTGAACGATGACATCATCCAGCCTTCAAGCAGTCCATGGGCCTCTCCAGTCGTACTTGTCAAGAAGAAGGACGGAACGCTTAGGTTCTGCGTGGACTACCGACAGCTGAACGCGGTAACCACTCGGCCACACACGCGCATGCTCACCGACGCGTGGCAATATGACGGCTTCCGCATCTGAAATCAACTCGCCGACACGAACGACAACGAACAAAGCATCCGACAAGCTCCGGCCCAGCTGGGGCCAGGAACTGCCTGGGCGTTGCCATCTTTACTGTGACGTCACCTATTTGGTTTGGTCACATGTCGAGCGGTGAAATTTGCGTACAGTGGCAGCCGCCTTATGGGGGTCACTTTCGAGAGCAGACCAGAACCTCGGTTTATCGCTCTAAACCCCTCTACCTCGTTGGTCCCGCCACTGCACCAGGTGAGCGTACTTCGGTGAAAACAATTGCAGGATCGGGTAATGAAACAAATCCTTGTTTGGCATCTTCTACTGATTGACTAAAAGAGACGTATGTGTGGTAAGAATGAACTTACAATTTGTGAGAGCTTAGTCACAGCCTGACAACAATGATGTTGCAAAGGAGCAACATCGGGCTTATGTGGGTAGCATTGATGTTCGTGATAACAAATTGGTGGCGTATCTGTTAGGGTTCTCCCATGGCTAAAATCTTCAAATATAAATTACTTCTATGGTTAATTCGTTTTCTCACATAAAATATAATATATATATATATATATATATATATATATATATATATATATATATATATATAAATGTTTAATCACTAGATGGAAATATCCAGAACATGTAGACAGCGGACAAATGAGGAGATCCAAGAGATAATTCTCCTTCCGGATGAAGGCATATCAGATGTCGATTTCGACAGCGACCCTGACGACCCATAGTATGATCCGAGGTTGAGATCGCGGTTTCCTTGAAACATGCCCCTTTTAAATTGTGACCAACCTTCGCGACCTCGAGTATTCACAAGCTGAGAGCAACGATGTGCCGAGCGGATCTTCTTAATAGTTGGCGTGTATGACACTTTTACAAGCGGCGTGGGCTTGGCAGACATGCTCATAGCTCTGCACAGCACAGACCACAAATCAGAAAGTGGAAAATGCGCCTATTTTTCGGATCATTGACGTGTCTATTGTTAATGGTTTGCTGCTGTATGAAGCGAAACTGCACGAAACTGCATAAAGAGAAGTTTTTTTTCCCCTCGCTTTCCCTCTCATATTGCACAAGCCCTGTCACACGTGAAGGCCAAGCCTTTGAACAGAAGGTCAGACACGGTGGAAAATAAAAATGCACCTTCAAGCAAGATCACTCGGCCACTAAAGCCAAGAGCAACATATGTTGAGAGGTATGATTGAAGGCACCACTGGCTTCAGTACACTGAAAAGAAGACCGGTGAAAATACTGCAAAACTGGTTACACGTTCCGCTACTGTGGGAAATGCAAATGCACCTGTGCCTTCTCCCAAGTTGCAAACAGTCTTTGAATCGCTTCATGTGAAGTAGTGCCACAGATGCCCGGCGTTTCTCCGTGGTGCACGCTTCTCGATATGCGTTCCTAAATACAAGGTCACTTTCATTCTGAGACCTGTTTTTTTCTTTTTTGTCATGTTCTAGATCCGCATTAAAGACCTGTAGGTGTGCGGGACGTAATGGTGAAGTTTAGGGCATCAAAGGGTTAACGGCAAGGCCAGAAGTTTGTCAAAGAAGGCCGCTCCGAGTATGGCCTCGCGGAGATATTCAACCATGAAAGTTCAGCGGAAAAGTCGTCGCGGTCAATGTCGATGGTGGGCGTCTGGCCGTTAGCGATCGCAGAAAGTGTTGACTGCTCGTAGGGGTCTGGTGTGCTGCGCCTGCTGATGGTCAAGTCGTGACCTGCTGGCGGGATGCTAATGTCGGCCATCGTGTCCATCTAAAAGCGTTGGTCAGATATCTTATCACTTGTCGTAGAACAAGCGGCTCGGAGTTTTGGCCGTAGTGACTTGCCGCGCTGTTAGTGACGGGCCGCGGGGTTCCCTGACCCCACGGAACTCCGGCTGTCGGCAGCGCAGGGCAGGTTCTGCGCCCACTGCGCCTCTTGCATCAGAACAGCGATATCTCGTCTAACTGTGAGGTGTGTCACGAGGATGACGTAGTTTGAGATGTATCCTCATAGCGGCAAGAAAGCAGGATAGCTGTTCAATGCTCGCCTCGATGCGGGCCTCGAGTCTTGTAAGGGCTGTTTCCCAGGCAGGCGGCTCGTGCGGTGTGGTAGTCGCGATGGACGGTGATGCGTACTCAGCGGTGCGATGCGCAAGCATTGCCAGACGGTCTAGAGGCATGTCGTCAGCAGGTCGCCAGAGCCATGGGTGTTCCTTGTGGAAATTTCTGGACAAATAGCTCTCGCAGAATAGAGTCGGGTCGCAGGAGCCGGAGGCTTGTGTACCGAGCAACTGCCGCATCTGGCGAAAAGTTAAGATGGGCGGCGGTCTCCAAACGCCCTGGGCTGTGAGCAGCTGCTGGATCCTCGTGCGCTCCGAAGCTGTCGTCCGCTCGAGGAGGACGCCCTTCAGGGGGTCGTATTCGTCGTCGGGGGAGCCCAGGACAGAATGTTGTTGAGCTCGTCGGCGGCGGCTGGAGAAGGAGGCGACGACATGGTAGAACCCAGACAGCTGGGATGTTATATGGTGGAGCTGAAACTGAGCCTCGACCTGCGTTATCAGACTCGCGGATTATTCTGCCAAAAAGGGCGGAAACCGGAGCTGGATGGCCGTGAGGGCAGCGTCGGTGTAACGAAGAGTGGCGCCGTCGCGGGTGGTAGCCCTGTCTTGCGCCAGGTTCTGCATGCCGGCTGCGGTCGTGGTACGAGACGACGGGGGCATTGATTCCGGGTCGCCAGTTTGTAGAAAGACGTCAGAACTCCATGGTGTTATGGACTCGAACTGTTCTTTTCTATTTCTCGAGTATCAAGAAGCTCGCCGAGCGAGCTTAAAAAGCATGAAAAATTGCTTTCATCTACCAGAGCTGGCTTCTACAGCTGTTATCATTATACACACCCCCACCCCCCCACCCAATAAAAAGAAAGAAAAAAACGTTTAACAATAACCCTTTTTGAAAATCCATCGGGGGAGTCCGTAAGAGAAAATGTTTCCCGGTTTTGCAAACCGGAAAAAATCCCGGTTTTGCAAAAACCGGGATTTTTCAACTCAGGCTAACATTTAAACCAGAGAAAATCCGGATATACAATTTCCCGTTTCTACGAAGTTGGATTGTTCGACTCCAGCCTGAAGTCAAACCAGAAAAAATCAGTATATATGATCCCCTGTTTTCACAAAACTGAGTTTTTGACTCCGGCTTAAAGTCAAACCAGAGAGAAATCCGCAGAGACCACCTCCGGTTTGTACAAAGCGGATCATTGACAACTTCAGTTAAAGAGCAATCCAGAGTGATTCCGGACAGGTCATCTCTGGTTTGCTTCAACCGGATGTCAACAACTTAAGCTCAAAAGCAATCTGGAGAAAGTCTGGACTGAAAATCTCAGGTTCCTACAAACACTACTCTGCCAAATTTACTTTAAGGAAGATTAGTTGGACAAGTCTGAACAGGTAACTTTCGGTTCGTACAAGCAAAGCATTGACTAGTACCAATGAAATAAATTTGAAAACAATCCAACTCGGGACAAACTGCGTCAGGGTGCATCTAATTAATGCAAACTGAAAGGCGGCACCGAAGCAGAATATCACGGCGTTATTGTCCTTTCTTTTCTGAGTCAAAGCAAAAAAAAAGGTGAATGTAGTATATAGCTGCCGCGTTTGGCTCCGATTCGTTATAGACACTGCGTGTTAAATGTTCCTAGCGGTCAAATGAAGCTGTAAGACCCGCAGGTTTAGTAAAATTTGAAGTTCAATTCCTTTTAAACAAGAGGGTGGTGCGCATTTGAGTTATGGTCACACACATATAGTTCATACATTAGATGAGCAAGTTCACTTGTGCGGAATCGCTGTTAACCTGGAGCGCCTAATTGATTCACATTTAAATTTCCTACTTGTTGCTAATATCCTCATCAAAGTGAAAAGAGGCAGATTCATTGTCATGTGCTAAACGAACTTCACCAACTGCGTCAAGACTTTCATGTGCTGAATGAATTTCACTGAAAGCATAAAGACTGTCATTTGCTAAATGACATCACAACCAGCATCAAGACATTAGAAAATATTAATGCTTTATTGTTTTCTTGAGTTTAGTCTTTCAGTAATTTATTTACAAACAAGATTAAAAGCCTAAAAAACCACACATACGTAGAGAGCAGGGTTGGGCAGAAATACTCAAAAATGTATTTGGAAATAGAAATACTGGGATACATTAAAATAGTAGCTAAAATAACTGATACTTAAATATATCTGTAAAAATGTATCGCGATACGTATCGGAAATACCATTCAAATAGAGGCAAAAAGTCTATAGAAATACAAATACAGGAATACATTTCAGAGGAGGCAGAAACACAAATACAGAAATACTGATACTGCAATACATTTTTCAAATTTGATTTGAGACGCCAAATGAGATGAAGCTCGAAGTTGGAAGTGGGAATTTTTGATCGCGAAATTACTTTCCCGTAGGCTTGGCACCTTGCCTTGAAGTTGGTAGTTTCGGACGACGAGAGTCTTCAATGGGCACTAAAAACGTTCCACCAAGGACTGACCGCGGTCCCCTCCCTGAACATCATGTCTGCCTGACGAGGGATGCGAAAAGACTTCGACCTCGAAATTGATTTAATGTCATCCTAAATCCCATTAAAACGTCACCACGCCCCTGTCCAAAAGGATGCCCCTGTCAACATTGATCACATGACTTCACGGTGGAATAAACTGGTATTCTTGATCTGTAGGTGCGGCTTTGAACATGAAACTTGAGCACGCTGCTGAATGAAAGGACAATACGTACTTTCGTTGTAGGATACCTCGTTGAAGATCGTGCAGGCAGTGCCATTTGTAATTTTCGAGAACTAGTGGACCACCTGAAGCATCCTGGAACACATGTCTTATCTTCTGTTACGGTTGAAAAAACGATACGGTAGCATCCCTGTTGTGAAGGTTCTTCCTGCCGACCCTTTGCCAGCGACGCATGGATTGCAGTTCTCAAGTTTCGCCTAGCATCATCCAAACAGAGACTTCGTGGATTGCGACCAGATATTGCCGGCACAGGTGCAAGCTCTCCGAGAAACAGCGCGCTCGAGACGAGTCGCAGGTGTACGAAGTCTAGGTCGGCACAGCGAGGCCACGTCTGGCCTCCTTCCTGGGTTTTCGATCACCAGAGCAGCGGGTCACGTTCACGTCGGCTGATGACGTGCCCTTGAGCCGTGCAATATTATGGGCGCAGCCGCAGACGCATTCGAATATGTGTTGAACTTCACTGCGTGAGTCATCCTACTATTTCAAGTCAACCACCGCCAGGCTCGTGCTGCAGCGGACTGTGACTCAGCTTTGCCGGCTGGGTGTACTGTGTACGCTAAGGCAAGCGAGACGGTTAACACCGGGCATTGGATGACATCAGACAATGACTCAAGAATTCTCCACCTAAGGACCTGCGGCAGAAGATGCTCTGACTCCACTCTTGGCACGCCACCTGGTTCGAGTCCCCGCGACTAGACAACACTTCTCAGAAGAAAGAAGAGCACGCATAAAAAATGGTTTGGAGAATCGGAAGGAACCTTGGTCAGCATGGTAACAATGCCCCAGCATCTCCTTGACCCAGGTGCTCGCAGAAGTAAAACAATGCGCTCGGACTTGTATTTTGTGTGTGTGTGTGGTGGGGGGGGGGTATTTTTCAAGAAATGTAACGAAATACATTTCACCCTGACTTATATCGCGATACAAAGAAACATCCAAAATGTATCTTGATACAGGAATGCAGATACTGGTGAAAACAAGTGTATCGCGATACAGAAATACAAATACGAAATCTATTTCTGAAATACTATCACGATACATTTGTATCGCGATACTGCCCAACCCTGATAGAGAGGCATAAATAGAGGGGCTGCAGTATGATCTAGAAAATATTAACAATACCATGTAGCAATCTCACATTTCAATCAAATGTTTCGAGCATATAGCTGCGTCTGAGAAATTAGAACATTCTTGTGAACTTCAGCCACCAACAAAGACAACTTGGTGTACTAATCAATGGGAACATGCATCTGTACTCGTTGAAAGTTGTTTTCGACGAAACTGATATATTTGTCTGACATCCAACTGAGGTACATATAGTCCATGTCAGAAATAGACCGCCAGATTTGATGCATGGGTTATATAACCTGTGCTCTCTAATGCAAACATCTATTCCAAGTGCAAAGTATGTGTCTGCACTAGAATACCGTCATGTAGAAAAGTACAGTAGTCAAGTTAATGATGCGACAATATTACCCTCATTTGTTTTCTTAATTTTTTCGGCATGGCAAAAAAAGTTTTCAGCACAGGTCAGATAAGACATCATTCTTATATAGCTTAAGCACCCAAAATAATGTTAGAGTCAAGGATTCGCCTGCAGTCACAATTTAGAGGAAAAGAGCATTATGCAATGCTTGCTTTTTTGAAGAAAATTGGGAAAATACTTCTAAGTACAAGTTTGGAGCTTGGTGCGTTAAACTAATTTACTAATAAAATACTGTAAGCTGAGTGTAAATTGAATCTTCAAGATAATATAGAAAATATATTGATTGGTTGACAAAATCACTAACTCATACAACCGTAACAATTGCTCAAAATGCTTGTTATGATTCATCATTTCTTGTTATAGATACTCTATTATTCTTCTACAAGTTTCTACGATTTACGCGCCACACCTCTATCGCGATTCGGTCAGTTTCGATTTCGATTTTGTAAGGCGCTCGTACTGTTTGCAGATCCACATCGTTAGCGACACGAGGTTTTTTTTTCGACATTGTTTTGTCGTGTGTTGGGTGCGTTTGTGTCGCTGGATCGAAATGCATTTAGACATAAAAATGTGCAAATTTATTTAGGCTTATCTATCTGTGAAGTATCCTCTTGTGGTGATTATGTTCAAAAAGAGCGTGGAAGACCGACGACGCGATGGTCTAAAGAACAACTCAACACAGCTATAAAGCTTGCTTTTTTGGAGGCTGTGTTTGCATTGTAGACACGTGAAACAAGTTGTAAACATTAGAACATTAGGGAATTCGAGAATAACGTCCGCTACCCCCAGAAACACCGTCGTCCCGACTGCGCATGCGGAGACACAAAACGAGCATTGGGGTTTGGGCTTTGGGGCCCTCTAATTTTTTTACCGTGAACGCGCCAAAAAAAATATAACGCTGCCAATGACGGTACCCCAATATCTCCATTGATCGCGTCTTCGACGTCGCCGCCTGATCGGCAACTGAGTGAGCCACACTCGGCGACCGAAACCGCGGTCAGTATAGTTGAAGCGCACTCAAAACACCCCGAATCAGTGGATTCACTGCTCAAAGCTATCAAAACGCGTGTACTTGCAATGGCGGCAGAAATGTAAACATACCGGGATAGTGGATTGTCGTAGCTTCGTAAACGCCAAACGTGAACTCATTTAGGAAGCGCTAACACTAACCTCGTAACAAAAAAAAAAAACGACAAAAACAAAAAAAGAATAAAAAAGAGAGAAAACAAAAAAGAGAGCCGAAACACAAAAGTGACACATTAGCGTTTCCCGAAGGCGGTTGTGTGTGGAGTTTCCCAAGGGTCATGGAACGCATATCCTCTTCAATATAATTCTTCAGGGATATGCATACAAATGCAAGTCAAACACGCAAAATTACCAGTCTGATTTCTATTTTGCTTTTGAACTTCCAGGAACAAACACGCCCGGGCACTTTTCGTGGAGAAGTGTAAGGTAAGTGACCATACTCACGAACGTCACGGAAATGGTCGCATCCGTGATGCAGCATCTGGACCTCATGCCTGGCAAGCAGAAGACCCCATCACGAGAGCCTCGCCCAGACTTGACTTTGCCAGTCTACACGGCATACCACGATGTCAAGTCTGTGGCAGACTTCCTGGGTGAGCTGCAGACGTACAACCGTACCTCCGGTGCCTCGGAAGCCTTCATCGTGGACCGCATAGTGCCACTTGCACTGCAAGCGAGCGCCAGGTGCTGATTGGGGTCGTTATCTCCCTTCACCAGCCTGGTGGACTTCCAGACAATGCTACGATAAGAGCTTTTGCCTGCTGGCTACGCCGACTCCGATAATCCGAGAGCTGGAGGCAAGTACGCAGCACTCGACAAAAGTAGGGTTCAGAAAGTTCGGGTCATGCAAGAGCTCTTCAAGAAAGTGGACCCGAATACACCTGAGTCCGACAGAGTTGCTCGGAGCAACAACTTGCTCTGCAGGCTGTTCATTTGAGCCGGAGTGGACGGCAGCCTAGTTGTGCACGCAGTTTATAGTACGCTGAGCATGAACTTTTGATACTTCTAACATTGTTCAGTCAAAGTGATGCTCCCCGCCGTGCTGTTCTGCGGCCGCTTGCAGGATTTCTGCTTCAATTTCCATACAAGCCGCTTCCCTTTCCAGCTCTAGAATCAGTAACTCGGCGTCTAGTTCTGCATTCCTGCTCTCGCTAGCCGCAGCCGCACTCTTCGCCTTTTCTTGAAGCCTTGCTCTTTTGAGTTTCATGGCCACTTATTTTTGATCAAAGAAACACGAGTGCGAACCGCTGCAGCATTGGCGCGTGCCCTCGTTGCAGCCGTGCTTCTCGGGGTCGCAGTCGAGTGTTCCGAACAGGCCGATCCTGCAGAATGTTTCCAGCCGCGAAGTTTTGGCCCGGCAGACATTGACGAGTGCCCCTAGTTAGCGAGTTCCGAGTCCCGAGACTCCGTGGCGTGGTCGGACGTCTTTCCGGTGTCCATCAAGGCGTTCTAAACTGCGAGAGCCCTGTTGCGATCCGTTGTCTTCTGAAGGGCTAGCTCTCGCTGGCTTTGATCCGCATTCAGTTTCGACAAGGAGGCCACGTTGCGTTCCCACAGCGCTTGGTAACGTCCGTACTCTTTTCGGCTACAGCCCGTTGCCGCTTGCAGCTTTCGGGTGTTTGTAGCTTGTTAACTTTCGAAGATCATTTGTGATGCGCTCCCAGATGCAATCGAAACTTTGAGGTAGCTCCGTTCCGGTTCGCATCGTAGTTCAGCAAGGACTTTTGCGACAACGTATTTTTCTTCGCGCTCTTGAGTCTTGTGCCGGCTGGTTCTTTAAGGCGTTCTCACTCACGTGACCAGCCGCTGAGTCGCGGATTGAAGGGTTCAACTAGTCCAAGCTTGCGTGATGACGTCCCGCGTTCGAGTTCAAGCTAAACCGAGCCGGCGAGGCACAACTTTGAAGCGCTCACATGGCGTCCACCGAGTGTTTTTACCATTCTGATTGCATGGTGCGTCCTCTGCGCCGCTTCTCAATTAGCGAACAAATGGTGTTCCAAAGACTCACACATTTTGTAAGTTGTTTATCGTGACAACACACCTACCGTAAAAACATTGCGCGGTGAGTGGAACGCTCCAAGAAAAAAAGATGCCATAAATCCCAAACAAAGGCAAAAAACAATGACGCGCAAGGTAGTCAAGAGTAAACAAAATATGGTCGAACGCAAAAAAAAATAAAGCTTTGTTCAACTGCGGTGACAGCACAGGAGTGTTCTGCTTGCGTTTAGTGTATTCTGTATATTCTATGTGTTCAGTGATGCTGTCTGTATCTACCATGTAGAAATTGAACGTCGGGGAAAATTGAAAAAAAAACTATGGCCAATTCACTGACATTTTTGTTGTGCCCTTTCGAGCACCCTCTGGTAGAAGCTATATTATTTACACGATGGAAACAAGTTTCCTTCATTGGGAGAATAAAGGATGCAATATTCCTTCTTAGGGAAGGAACGTTTTCTCCACGAGCAACAATATGTGGAAGTTTCCCTCTCTTTCTACAAAAGCATCCCCCCCCCCGTTCAGTAAAAAAAAATTGCGTACCTTCATAAAGGAGTATATAGTACACGCGAGGTCCTTCTTACGGAAGGAAATATCACTCCTTTTGTTTAGAGTCTATGTTCCGTTCTCTCTTAACCTTACAGTGCGGTGAGATGCGCGCTGGCTTGATCAATCAGCCGCCTCTTCTTCATCACATGACTCCGCTCTCAGCGCGTAGATAATGAAATGGAGAGGGATCACGTGGGAAAAGATGAACATATGATTCTTCCAACAAGCACATAGCTTACGGGCGACCATAGTATAGAGTTAACTAGAGGTCGCCGATTGCCATAGTGTTTGAACTATATACCCTCTTTAACCCCGCATTGTTCTGAAACCGAGGCCACAAACTGACGGAAATCATCCAGTTCTGTAAACATACCACGTTACTTTACACCTTTCCCTAAAGTCCCACAACACGCCTTGGGCATTGCATTAAGTTGGATGTATCGTACCGCCCATTGCACTCTACCATAAGATGAAGCAGTGTAGCCTGTGGGATTTGTATATGTTGAAAAGTTGATTTCTTCACTGTATAGAGTATAGAAGAAATTGGTTTTAAAATTCGCTTCAGCAGTAGTGATGCTGTTTCGCAGTGTGGTTGTCGAGCGGAGAAATCATGTTCTGTTAATTTTACCCAAGAGTAGATAAAGGGAAATATTTATTTGTTCTGCCTACATGTGGTTGAACGAGGTAAGCTAGCCATTTTTGAAAACAAAGCATTGCATTCCAACTGCGAAAATTGTGTTCCAGTTTTGGAGGATAAAGACCAAAACAAGCTGGCAATCTTTTAGAGTATGTTTAGGATCCCGAGCATTAAATTAGTGAATGGTTTGTTTCAAAAGTAAACCTCGCAGAGCTGCTCTTTCTTAACCAAAATGTGTCAGGACGGGCTATCTCGTCATTGCACTTGTGGCCAAAGGTCAACACGACGAAATAATTTGTCATCTGCAGTTGGATTAAAACCCCAGCCACTTCAAATACAATCATAGAAGTTATTAAATATGATCAGGATTGTGCGCTGATGGGCGTGAAAGTAATTCACAGGCCTCTAAATTCCAAACTTATGTCAAGACCTGGTTTTTGCGGATCAACTACCATCTCATATTAAAATTCGAATGCTTTAGCATAAATATTGCACGAACAATATTCAAACTCCCCGCTTAATCGAGTATCGAATAAATATAGCACACGCTTAATCGAGTATCGAATAAATATAGCACAGGCTCATTCATTAGGTACCAGGTAATTGTTTGTGTATTCTAAAGGGCGCAATGCATGCCGTTAACCTAAACGAGTCTATTTTACTCATTCACCTACTATAGAGCGAGTAATCCTTAAATTGTTTTTCGCGTTCGCATTTCTGGACCTTCTCAACATTACTGCTGAAATTATACTTTCACTGGCAAAGGCCATGGAATGTTATCTGTAGACTTTAAATTAAGCAGATTCAGTACAAATTGGGCATAGCTACCTAATCTCAACCAACTGCAATACCTCGATCGTTCATCTGAAAAGCGCTGAGATGTCGCTGCCTTGCTTTGTTTTTAAGCTCCCGACGGCAATCACACATAGTTTGTATTCTAAAATTAATTAACTTGGCTACTGACGGTTACCAACATATCAAGGTATTTTATTGTTTCCTTCAAGCATGAAATTAAGAATTTTGAAGTGCGTCGAACAAAGCCAATGTGAATGCCTATTTGCACCCTAACTACTTTTTAGAATACGATACATTATTTTTTTACGATAACTTGCCACCCTACGGTTGGAACCTATATTCTTGGAGGTTTGTAACGTTTTTATCTCCGCAGGTACTAGCCCCGGTAGTCACAAAATAAACCAAAAGATTAGCACTGTCATAATACGCAAATTAAGCTGATGAAAGAAATACTATTCAACGTAATTATTTTTATGCTGCCACCGCCTCACTCTTACACACTTACCAGAAGTTTGGTACCTTCCAAAAAGTGTTTTGCTTTCAAATCTAACACTGATAGTATTGTGCGTTCAAAAAAATCTAATATGTTTCGCGTGCTAAGCAATAAAAGCGAAATTTGTTGGCCTCCATTTTGCGAAGGCTCCAGACTCCCCCGATTCATGGCCATTTCGACCAGTTTGCTGAAACAAAGATCCGCGCCGACGCTAGCAATGCCGAACTTGACGCGGTACTGGTCCAAACGCGGGAGAGCACCGAGGGATTGATCGCCTACGCGCGTTGGACGGTGCGTAAGGCGAAGAGGAACTACGCAACGACTGAAAAGAGGTGGCCTTCTTTCTTCTGCTCAATAAAACAAGTTTTTTAGTATTTGTAATGTACTGCTCACAGACAAACCACACGTTCTGCTCGCTCGCGAATCTGAAGGTTTGTTGGTGGACCTCATCATTTTTGACAACCTCATTCCATATGAAGTGGACCCCGTTATGTTCAGGATAATATCCGATGTCTACGATAGCTAGAAGGTGCAGGACAATGAGTGGGAATCGCACGAGCAGCCTTGTGTGTTCCTATCACAATGGTTGGGCAAGTTGTTAACCTAAGTGAACGCATCGGAGACGACGAAGGTTGTGGAATTCATCTCGGATACGCTGAAGACCATAAAACACGTGATCTGTTTTAAGCACCATATGGAAGCCCCTACATCCATGTCTGGCCACCGGCGTTCTTCGATATCGCCTGATTACCGTGGACATTGTAAACTTGTGGAAATATTATAACTAAACCTAAGATGGCTGTTTACGTGTGTCTCTTTCCTGCGGTTGGTCGCGTTGCTAAAGAAAATATTAAATATTGATAGCGGTCCGGTGAGTCCGCTATTGAACTACGTACAGATCGGCCGCGAAGAAGAACATGAGGGATCAATTTTACGTGGATTTATTCTGAAATGCGCCGTTGGAAAAAGTTTCAAGATATAGTTTAAGCAAGGTCAAAGTACAATTTTCCCAACATATTATATTATAAGGTAGCCCTCGAAGAAATAAAGTTCCCAGTTAGGATCAAAACTCTGACTAGGCCATCTAACGAGCTGTACTTGGTGAGACCTACGGATGCCGGGAAGGTAATAGGCATACAAAATATACGAATACAACCAAAACAACTCTTTATCGCGCTTATGAAAAGAGCCCCGCGGGAGCTATTTGGTCCCAAGATGACTTCCGAGAAAAGAGGAAATCGTTACGCTATAGGTTTCCAGAAAAACAACGCACTGCACATGTCCCCTACATGATCGGTAAAATAAATCTTGGATTTGCAGAGATTGTATTTGGAATAAGTCAGCCCGTGGAAGGCAGTCCCATGGTGGAATGTATATTCGATCGGACGGTAAGGGTAGAGCTGACGAGGGTTAAACACGTGATGACACAGGACCAAATTGAGATCCTTGAGGCCTTCTACAAATCACCAGAAGATCTCATTAACGCGATAAACAGCGCGTACCTGTCTCACCTTCAGCTCAATTCCTCAAAAATATTACTTCATTATAATCCAGAAATTAAATTCGTAGAGTAACAGTTACACCACAGCGGATATATTTTAGTCAATGCTCACTTTTCCCGCATGCTTAACTTCGGTCAGAAAAGCGTGGACACTTCCTTCTGGTGTCCAACCATGATGTTATATTATTTCCCAGCAATTACATTTTTACCTATTGTGATATCATAGAAGCGGAGTACGTCGGCGACGGGAGACCCTCTCTTGAGGGCGTGCCATTCGTAGTGTCAAAACGAAACTAAATGATATCCAATACTATTAATCTCCTACGATATAAGAAGGCTTTCGTAAAAGAAGTCAGTACCATTTGTCTCGAGCTTGCTGGTGAGAGACGAAGCTACATCCGATTTCTTGGCGAACCGGAATCCCGTTGCAGCCACTTTTAAATGCAGTAAAATGCACGTAAAGTCCCCGCCATGTTGTTTAGAACATTTGTACGGTTCCGTAAAAAGACCGCTCGCGCATTTGGTGCCCGGGCCCCTGTTCCGAGTGGGGAGCGGACTACTGTCGGACATTTATCAGAGGCTATGTTCTTATTGACGGGACTAAGACCACTCTATATTTTGCGACGCAGCAGATGGCTAGGTGTGCTGTACCAAATTTTAGAAAATTAATTCTTCACTAAAGACGCGACAAGCTAAACTAAGTCACCAGCATGTCCAGTTATAAGTTTTGCATGCGTGGCTTTTTTTTAGGGAGGCATGATGCCTGAGCGGTCTCCCCACGCCTCGACGTGCACCTGGCACTCCACGAATCCCATCACTGCACGTATGGCCCACTACCTCAGCGTAAAAAGAATCAAGATAATGGTATACGGGTAGCTAAGCTATTCGGCCAGGCCAGTTTGGGACGAAGGTTCGAGGAAAGAACTTGTTCAACGTTTAAGCAAACAACAAAGCATCGGTAGTAACGTTGTGACGTAGCCCACTTTAACTGCGCTTTTTGCTCACGTTATTCGTGCTCGTTAACTTTCTTTGGGAGATATTATATGTAACTGTACGTATTTTTTATAGTGAATGCAAAATGTGTTTTCCTAAACAAGAGAGAAACGATGATGGGTACGTTTAAACCACCTACATTATCCCAATGCTTAGCATGCGTGGAGAAGTGAGAATTAATAAAAGTTGACCTTTTATGCTAGGAATGTGAGCGCATAGAAAAAATCTTGTTTTCTATACACTCTATCATTACACATTAAATGTTTGAGGGTACTATCAAGAAGCATTTAATTTTCACGAGACAATCTTAGGAAGCCATCTATTGCGTCTGTTGAATCTTATCTCAAAACTCTTAAGACAGTTCATATGTGTAGGAAGCGACTCTTATATTTATGATAACATCGAATTCATGCATTAACTTTACTTTCTTTATTGTTTTGTTAAGTTTAATTCTACCGATGCCCCGACGATGCGAAACGAATGAGTCAATTAATGGGTATGCAAATGAAAACGACAAAGGTTCGAATCGTAAACTAGAACTTAAAATATATTGTCTTCCAGTGCATGGATATATATTTCGAAACCCATATTGCATGTGACCTTTTCTTTAGACCTACGAAATCATTCCAAATATTCTTTATATAAAAAACGAAGACAACAAAAAATAGCAAATTTCAGAACCTGGATGTTGAAACTAGTAATTTTGTTCTTATTCTAGTACTAAAGTGCGTTTTTCGGAACAAAAATTGTCTTCAAGTATAACGATATTGTGATAGTTAAATAAGTAGCTCTAGTTTTGATCAGACATGTAATTTAAGCCGTAAAACGGAATGTAACAGTATTTATCATTCAAATTAGTTAAATTATCCGCAAACGGCCCAGGTTCCTGATGTTTTACATGCACAAAGAAAAAAAAAACAAGAATCATTTTTGCACATTTAGCGTTTTATTATAGTTTACAACGCAAGGCAAATGTGTATTTATTTGTGTGAAAGGTATCTGATACTTTTTAATATTAAAATATGCCACTAGTGACGATCGGTTAAAATTCCAAAATCGCCGTTGGTCCTTTTGGAGTAAACACAGAATGACTAAAAATGGGACGGAAAAATTGTGTTTACTTTCATCTTAGTGAACGCGTGAAACTCATAAATATTATTTTCAAATTGTTTCAATGCAGGACACCCTTTAGCAGATAATGAAAATAAAATTGGCCTTAGCTGATTAACTATGTATTATGTTTTGAAATTTTTGCAGAAAAAAAAATTGTTAACTTTTAGTTAACATATATAACGAAATATTACAACTTACCTGCACACATATTTATATATGGGTGATTTCATATCAAATCGTGCAGGCAAAAAGGGTCGAATTTTTAATTTCGCTGAAAAATATATATGTTATGGTGTCGTCTCTAAAAACGCAGTAGCCACAAACCGCAAGTTCGTCGGATTTTTCGTTCTCGACTTACGAATTTTAAAAGAGGCCGCTGCGAAAAGCAGTGTTTTTCACATCCGTCGTGGGTCAGATGTTTCGCTCGATCTCCCATCGTGGTTTGTCAGTCCACATTACATTAACTTTTTTAAGCACTCTGTGAGCACAGGTAAAAGGCTCTAATACCATAAAATAATTTTAGGTGTTTTGCTTTTTTTCTGTAGAAATGTCAAAAACGCCCCCTCGGTGAATTGTTGATGCAATTTGACAATTAAATACTGGCGATCTACTTAGGTTACGTCGATGCTTTTTTTGTCTATGGAGAGTTCGAAACACGCTCTTTATATATATATGTTATATAATCACTCAGCTCTACAAAATTCCCTTCGCGGTACGTTTACGTTAATGTTATGCGAAAACCAAAAAGTAGCAATTTTTTGACAATCATCCAAACAAAGTGCCTTTTTTGTTTATTCTTTCTGTAACAAGTTATAAAAAAACCAACGCGCTCACGTTCAACTATGTTTTAAATCAATTTTCTAAAAAAAAACTTTTTTTTCATTCTTTGTTAAAATGTAGATATTATAGTTATCTACTCGAAAAGCAAGGCAAGAAACTGTGTATTTTGTTTGTATGTTCTATATTTAAGCACCAATCTCGTACAAAGACGTGTTTTTACGGCTCGAAACGAACATGCGAATTGCGCGTCCTCACAAACTTGGAAATATTTTTGCCTTTTTCAACGTTCTCACATAAAAATGAAATACAGTAGTTCCACCTTGTTATATTTATTGATCATTTAACTTTTAATATGGGCGGCAAACTACATTGGAGGAGTTCAAAAGAGAAAGCAACACTTCTTAACAGACCAGCAGGTGTCGTAAATGTTTAATGTGTAGAAATCGGCAGACGTCGGATTGATTCGGGGCCTTCACTGGCCTATATGAACATCCCGCCCTTTCGGAACCAGCAGATGACCACGACCTTTTGCGCTCGTTGTTTTAGATAGGACGGTCCGTGACAGTAAAGCGAGCAGCGCACCCTGTGTCACGAGGAGTGAAATGGTACGAATGTGTTGTTGACACGGCGAACAGTGACGGCCACCCTGGAGGAGTCAGTCAGTCGAAAGCAAAGGAACTGTTGCCTGGGAGGATGAGGACACCACGGCCTCATAACATCAACGGTAAACAACAGTCCTGTAGGCCAAAACAACGCCGCTTTCGCGCTAACCCCGGCGGCGCGGGACAAACATCCCGCAGACGCAGACACGAAGGTGGGCCGGTTTCGTTAAGGATGTGGGGAAATCTTGAAACCAGTAATTCGTGCTCGCATGAAACGATACCGCCTATTTCGCCAAGCGTCGAGCGCCCTGTCCTTGAAGCGGCCGTGCTCTATTTCTTTCCGCGGAGATCAGATAGCACCGAAAGGTTATCTCTTTTCGAAACAGGAAAGCAAGGAGTCTAACATTAAAATCGAGCGTGTTGGTAAGTACAGTAAACGACTAAATTTTCGCGAGGACCTAATTTTCGCGAATTTAGCGAATCGCCCACAATTCGCGAAACATACATCCCGCGAACGATTCGGGCAATATGTGAACGCTACGGAAACTACACTCGATTCGCGAAAATTAGAACCCGCGAATAATTTCAAATTTTCAGCTTTGGCCCGATTCGCGAAAATATGAGCCCGCGAAAATTCAGTCGTTTACAGTATATTTGTCTTTATTCTCCCCGGAGACTAGTTGGGTTGAAGTCAGCCTCCTTGTCAACTATAACCGTTTGTGAAGAGTGGTCTTGTCCCGAGATGAAAAGTTAGCGCCGGCTGATGTGTTCTTTTGAAAAAGGGAAGGCGAAAGAGGAAGTTTGAGTAACAGCAGTAACTACCTCGAAAGCTCCTCTTCCGATATGAAGCTCGAGGCATGTTACGTTTCGGATACCTTCTCGAGCATCGCTGCTCGAATCTTCCGCACAGCCGAATCTTCCGGCAAGTTCCGCACAGCCGTCGTGGCTGTGCGGAAAGAGTGAAGAATAGGTTCGAGCATCATCTGGACGCCGCAATCCTGCCAGGCTTCAGTGCGGTGGGACTAAACTCGGGGTCAATCAGTTAAAGGGTAACTGCAAAGAAAAAAGTGTTTTTTAAACAGCCTGTATGGGACAAGCATGTCACAAAACAAATCTTCCGCGAAAAAACAATTTTTTTCTAGCAATATTTACGCCACAGGACGTAATTAAGTCGGAGTCCCAACCTCTCCGCATTTGAAACTCCCGCTCTTTCGACGCCCGCGGAGTGGCTTGGTATACGTCACTCCGTGACGTGTAGCAGATACTCTGTGACGTTTAATAGCAACTTTGTGGCGGGCGATTCAAAACGGGTGAAATAGCACGCAAACTAAAATCAGTCCTGCGCAATAAATATTGCTGTAAAAAATTTTGTTTTTGGCGGAAAAATTGTTTTGTGACATGCTTGTCCTAATTAGGCTGTTTAAAAATACACTTTTTTCTTTGCAGTTACCCTTTAAGACTTTTTTGTTTAATTTTGTGTGTGTTTCTTTGCCCCGCTGAAATTTGTTCCTCGGGTGCGGTTCTGCTGACCTTTTTTTATGTTTTCTTATTAATTGTTTCTTAGCATTGTTTAGTTGTTGGGTTTATTTCGTCATGGCGTAGCGGCCTGACAGTGCTGTCGAGAGCGTGTTCGCACGCATTTGGTTGTGTCCTGTTAAGGGAACGCCCGGAGGAGTTGGTTTTGTTCTTGCCGTGTGCGGCTGAGTTTTTCCGTCTTGATTAAATTTTTTGATTTTTTTCTTTTACCTTTACGTGTGGTCGACTTCTTTGTCTCCACCAGTCATGGACCAAACGCCTTGGAACCACTCGAACCTAAATGTTTTATTTTTTTAACGCAATTTTTGTTAAGATCAGACTTGGGTAATATTATTCTTGTTTATTTATTTTTATTCTCTACCCCTCTCCGTGACAATCTATACGTGTGTTTCGGACAGTTTCTGTGTCTTCACTTTTGTGTATTACGGAAGTGAAAGGTCATTCCCTGGTGATCTGTGCGATGTGCGGTGAACAAACCCTAGCGTTGGGTTTCGGAAAGAATTGTATATAATATATCGATGATGTGGTGACTTTCTATGTCTTAGTATAATGACAGCTAATAGCTAGTCAAGCTAGTTTACAGGGAAGCTTTTTTTAAATCGAAACAATACAACGTTTACGATTATAATGCAATTAAATGCAAAGGTGCAAGTGATCTGGAAAAGGATGACGAAAATAATCCCTGGAGAAGGGGAACAGCAGGGACAAAGGACAAACACACATTTCCAAACACAGCTAGGTGACTTGTGCGCCACCGAAAAAATTCGCCTGGTCCGGGTATCGAACCCGGGACCTCTCCATTACAGACGGAGTGCTCTACCGACTGAGCTAACCAGGGGTTAGATGTCAGTAGAGCAAACGGGTTTTATCAGCCGCCACCAGTCTAACACCAACAAGGGTGAAGCTTACAATTTAAGGTTATGATTCTAATGCAATTAAATGCAAAGGTGCAAGCGAGCTGGACAAGAATGACGAAAATGCCTCACAACGCCTATGGCTCTTCGATATTGAAGGTCTACTCGGCCTGGTGATTTTATTAGATTTGTTTCTCGTGGTTTCTCGCTCCTATCAAAACATAAATAAATATTAAATACCACAAAATGTGTTTATTGTTGACTACAAAACGCAAGCAGAAATTCAAGAAATTTTTTTAAACAATTTATGGAAACGCATCGAGGTCGCTCTTGCAAAACGAAGACATCTTTTTTCCGATATTGAGGCTCAAATATAGAACATACAAACAAAATACACACTTTCTCGGCTTGCTTTTCGAGTACACGACTATCGTATTTACTATTTAACAAAACATAAAAAATAAAAAATGAATATTTTGAGAAAATCGATTTTAAAATTGGTACTTTTTGGTTTTCGCATAATATTAACGTAAACGAACCGCATATGAAATTATATACAGCTGAGTGATTTTATAAAATATATAAAGAACGTGTTTCGGGCTCTCTATAGGCATAAAAAGTATCGACGTAACCCAAGTAGATCGCCAGTATTTAATTGTCATTTTCGTCAACAATTAACTGCAAAGCGTAGTTGACATTTTTACAAAAAAAAAAGCAAAACGTTTAAAATTATTTTATGGTATCAGAGCCTTTTACCTGTGTTCACAGCGTGCTTGAAAAAAATAATATAATGTGGACTTAAAATCCACGGCGGGAGATCGAGCGAAACATCAAACCCACGACGAATATGAAAAACACTGCTTTCCACCGCGTCCTCTTATAAAATTCGTAAGTCGAAAAACAAAAGTCCGACGAACTTGTGGCTTGTGGCTACTGCGTTTTCAGAGACGACGGCAGAAAATATATTTTTTCAGCGAAATATAAAATTATTACCCATTTTGCCTGCACAATTTGAGATGAAAACACCCATATATATTTGATTTATTTGATTTCCTAGCATTCAAACATATTTTACACATGTTATTACTTCCGAAATTTACCACACAATCGTTATGCATAAAAGCATCTGCCCACCTCTTCATCAAATATAAATGTTTTGCTTCGACTGTTTTACTGTCAGGGATATTCATGGATTAGTTTCTAGTGAGCATCACAAAGGTATAAAAATACAACTAACCATCTGTTCTTTCACATACCAAATCTGCCTGACGTAGTTAATGCTCTGACGAATGATAGTTTTTCGCATATGTGGTTTCAGGAATCAACAATATTCCGAATGTTACCGAGCTACTCTAATAAACATTTACCGAGAGTCATGAAATGTTACGGTGACGTCACATGTATCGGTAACATTCTTACGGCTTCCAGTGTCTATAGTCCAGAAACCATTTTCCGAATAGCCTTATTTAAAAATACTGACATTCGAAATATGACTTCATAGTTAAAAATATTTGCTCCTTCCATGGTATGCCTTATTCTCACGCACACTAATGGTTAACCCTAATATATACGGTTCGCAAAAAGTGTACGTTTCCTAAGGTTAATGGGATTGCCGCGGTAAATGAATGTTTACCGTTTGACTCTTCGTACAAATTCAAAATAAATCATTTAGAACTTACCTGTAGTGTATAAAAAAGCCAAATTCAGTATTTATCATCCAATTTCTTGAATGGTCTCTAATGACTTTCATAAGCCATTGAATGCCAGTGTATCTAAAGTCAAAGATGGTGACATTCGGACTTTTAGAGTAGAGACTCTCCAAGAAAATATAGTCACATATGCCAGGCTGCGTTCCGAATTTGTAGTATGATATCCCAATACCATACGTGCAAATGATTGGTTTCGAAACAATTGGAGTGCCTGAAAAGGTAGAAAGCATTTTTTTCTCAATTGATAATTACCTCCCAAGAAATTCACGAAGTGAATACAAACTTTTCATGCAACCCATTGCTCCAAGTAATAAAGTAATGACAGCACTATCTAGATTAATATTTATTATATCACCATTCCGAATCAAATACCTTTAATGACAAGTAAACAACTTTTGAAGGAAAATTATAGTGCACCACAATTTAGGGACTGATATATTCGACGTCACTCCACGATATTGGCGCAGTACTAAAGTTTCACTTGCACACTATGGGCATATGACAAGTTTGTGCGCTTTAAGGAAGGACACTATCTAAAAGTGCCATCTTTAGAACCTTTGTATTTAAACGATTACATTTGCAGTATATAGTGGCAGTTTCGAGGCAGAATGCAGTACAATGTTTCATCTGTTTACAACAATTGTGAAATAACTTATTTTCGTTTGTATCTGGAACACATTGAAATTGTTTAGGAAAACTAGTTGGTGGCAAAAGTCCTCTGATAAGCAATGCTCTAACAAAGCCGTGTATTTATTGTGTCGGCAGTGCGCTTTTGAGCCAGTCGGAGCTTTTAAGGCTAGTGTTGCATAGCTTTTATTTTTATGATAAACTTTCAGTAGACAAATTACGGAAAAGTCTATAGACTTTAGAGTGTCTCCGGAGGACAATTATGTTACATTTCCTACTTTCACAAGATAATATTCGTAATATATTGTAATATAATATATTCTTATATATAATATATTCTAATATAATATATTCTTATATAAAATATATTCTCATATAATATCTTCGTATAATATTCTTATATAATATATTCTTATATATAATATATTCTTATATTATTCTTAATATATTTTTATATGCTTAAAACTGGTTTAAAAGTTCAAAGTAAACTTTTTTAAGATTAATTTTTACCTAGGTATGCTTACACCTCTCGTATTTGAGCGAAAAAGGAGCTGTTAAGAAAAGAAACTTACACAGAGATTGTCCAATTAATTGCGTGAAGAAAGTTGTGTGAAAAATTTCGTTTGATTGTGGACTCTACTTGTGGCCCAGACGGACCGGGTTGGTGTGCAAACAACCACCCCGTAAAACACTAACTATATGTTAAAATACTTGTTTTCTTCTGAACTAGAAAAAATTGTAACTAAAGTATTGCCTACTCACCATTATGTTCATAGAATTTAATGGTGTTCAAAATTAGGTGATTATGTTAACAAGAATCCTAAAAAAGACCCAGAGTATATGAGACCACAAAACCTGTGTAATCCACTCGTATATAGCTTCAAGCATATGCTTAAGAAGTTTTTTTTTAGGTTTTGTTGTTTAAGTTGTCGAGCGGTTGGTTGTTTGGGTGGAGGGCAGGGAGGGGGGACGGGGGCTTTCGCTGGGGTCGCATAGCCTTGCAGGAGCCATCGTTTTGTCACGAAGGACAATGATGAAGGGACAAATACCAGTAAAAAAGAAATGTATAATGCGACAAACTTCTTTCTATAAGAAAATAAAAATAAGGTTTGTGTCGCAGGTTTGAATTTTGGAGAAACAGTAGGATCGAATGCTGGGGCGAGACTAGTCCGGTTCGCAATGCGGAGTCCCTTTTCTACGCACGTGGGCTTCTAGAACAACCGGCATCGGAGGTTCGGCGCGCTGAACATTCGGTCTCGAACAAAAAACAGCACTCTCAAATTTACGAAAACGCGAAATTTAATGTAATAACAATAAAATTCCGGGGAAACTTCAACAATTTTTATGAGTTGTGAATGCGAAAGCATGAATGTCGTTCTTCTGCTCCCTTAGTTCATCTGCGGTGTACTGACTTGGACAGCCACGTTTCGCTACTACCTATGTTGAGACCGCCGATAATATAGATGACTCAGGAGCCGCCAGGTTCCTCGGCGCCGAGAGGAGCAGAAGCAGCTGCAGCCCCCGCGCCACCTCGGCAACGCATGACACGATGGCGGCTGCCGAGCGCGCGGTGACCTCCCAGATTCAACCGGTCTGATTATATTTGCCGAGTCTCAAAGCCTTGTTTCTTATTTTTGTTGGGCCTGATGCATGCAATGTTTTGTTTTAGGGTAAGCTTTACTTATGGAAGCTCAGCATGGAGCGCTAACGCTATTCTGTATAATAATTTAATTTCCACCGTATAGTCATGGGATGTTTAAAATTAGAACCACTGGTCCAATTGGCATACAGGCTTCAGCCTTCCTTTTTAAACGCGCAGAGAGTGTCACGCACAGGAACATCAGTCTTCTATGCTCTGCTATGAATGCTACAAGGCAGGTTTTCAACTACGAAACTTGCTTTTTTTTAATATTCGTGCATAAGATAAGGTAGTTACACATTCAAATCCACTTTTCGCAGTATAGTTTCGTGGGCTATTGTTCAGGACTTACAGCAAAGTAATGAGATGTATGCTGCAGCTTTAATGCTTTTTTCCTCAGAGGACATATTTTGAACTAGAGTGCAAACTATTTAACATCATAATGAACCTACGGATCCACGAATTTGGCCCTTAGATATTAGAAATGTTACTCGAAGGTATTTTGAGAACCGAAGGTAGATTATCCGCTGTCTCCCAGAATGAGAATTTATGCCTGTGCCATTACCATTTTGGGTTAACTTTCCACCTGCAACTTTTGCATTTATTCGAGGGACTAACATCTGAAACAAAATTCAAAGTGAGCGCAAAACGAGTTATTTTTTTTGGAACAGCTTTTGGATTAGGGTTATTTACAATGTATCACCCGAGAGTTTAATGTAAAAAGTTAAGAACATTTTAATTTGAAGAAGGAAACAGTAGGAAAACGTCCCAAACACATAAAATAATAAATAGTGCAAGCTCACAGAAGACTCACTTTTATTTCATAGAAATGAATGTCCTATAGTACCAAGAATAAACCAAGGCCGAAAAACAAGTTTCCGGTACCTCATATTAAAAGTCGGAGCAATAACAACTTATATGTCAAGTATAAGAAAGAACCCGAGCTGTGACCTTCAAATGTAACATTCATGTTTTATTATGACGCATAGCTTGATAAAGTTAGCCTCAAATATAGAGGAATTGTATACTCCTCATAAATTTCCTAGCGAAATTCAGTTTCAATCGAAAATAATTTTATTTAAAACTGGTTTTCATATGAAAGTACAGGTTTATGCATTAGAGTTCTATGTTTTCGAAAATTAGTTTAAAGCAACATTTTAGGTTTTTCTACATTTATTTTAGATAGAGTTCAAATTTTACACTAATTGGGGTTTACCCAAGTTAACTTTGTAATCATGCTCAGTGCACAAAAATAAAAATGAAGCGTAGTAATATAGTTTCATGAATTTGGTCAAACCTTTTGTGAACATCCTCAAAACTTGAAATTAAGGATCAAAAAGCTACACGACATACAGACAGACATGTTTCTCCTCTTTTTCCTCTTGAGAAAGGGCGGGAAACATGCTCGCAGTTAGAACGCTCATGCACTTAGCTTGGCTGACAACCAAGAGTTAGCCAGAATTGGTAGCGGCGATTTGAGCTAAATATTTATGATATAATTTAATTTTCTAACTGGAGGAGGACCTGTTTATATCTGTTCGTTTATTACAGTTATTTTTCAGTGATCCAGCATATGAAATTCAGCCTAGTTTCGAGCGGTTATGTGTATGTCCACGAGCGTCTACATCAGAACAAGTTGACACACTTTAAATGCAAGTGATATGTAAGAACGTAGCGCTGTACACGTGGAAGGCTCTTGCGTTGAATTAAGTGGATTTAAATATGTAAGAAATTCAACCAGACTTTACATGTTTTTTGTCAAGGATAAGCCCCCTTCCAAAATATTTGCACTGGAAATAGGAAGAACTATGAGTCTTAGTGTGCAGTGCAAATGTATTGGTCGCTCACAGTACTCAGTTTCAAGTGACAGTTTCACTTTTACAAAGTAATTGGCGTCTCCTACCTCTAAAGAGCCCAAAACTTGACGTTGGGTCGCAGAATGCCCACTATTAGGTTTGCCTTTTATTATGAACTAGAAATGCAGTATAACTGACTCTTCGTCATGAATCGACATTAATAATAGGCCCACTTGGCCAATCATTTCATGTAGCAAAAGCGCGTGAGTGGCCTTATGATTAGGACTACTGACTCGGAGCTCTTCAGTTTATATTGTGAACTATCGCAGCATTATTTTTGTTTTGTCACATTGAAGAAGGTTTTTGTATAAGTACGAATGTAAGAAACTACGCTCTGAGTGTGTTTACAGGTTCTATTGGTTCCATTTGAAAAAGATTATCATTGTCCTTGGTTAACCCCATGTTTTTATATTAAAACAGTTTTGATTTAATGATCTTTTTTAAAGATGCGACCTTTCCTTTTGTCAGCCAGTGCTTTTCATTTCGATTTTAGGTTTTATATGTACACATCACGTAAAAACTGGGTGTTTTATATTAATTATATTGATATGAAGAAAGACGTCTGGGAAAATGAGATTGACTATAAAATAATCATAAAAAATATGTGAGGAGTTTGAAGTGGATCTTATTATGAATGCCAAATTTATGATGCGTCTTTTATGGTAATTTGATATCTTCAAGATTTGAGCAACTAAATAACCTGAGAACATAATTATTAATCACTGAGTGTAAAATCGTTGTATTCAGCTTTTTTCAGCAATTGATACATATTTGTTTAAACTTATGTGAACTGATGTCGTTCCAATGCTAATTATGTACGCTTTAATACAAATACAAGAAAAAATTTAAAGGAAAAAATCATTCAATTACATTTTTAATGCGTTTCAATGTCGTATTGCTTTGAATTCATCACAGGCCTAAGAAGAATGTTTCACCGCATAAAGAGCGTTTCAGCATGAACTTGGATTTTTTTTATTGCAGCGGTAACATACAATTAGTGATTTACTCGAAAATTTATTATGAAAACAACGAAACCGATACTGAAATACATATTTCGGAGAACCCTTATTTAATTCGAATTGGAAACACTAATATTCGGACACCCTTAGTAATCACAGTTATCTAATCGCAGACAAACTGTTGGTTTTCTGAGTCTCTCAAACAAAGTCCACGAAGTTTATGTGGAACTATTTATTAAGTGTGTTTTTCTAATTTTTATTTGACATTGACTTAACAGAAACGTTTATGTCTTAAAGGAGCATAAACTTTCGTGGAGGTGAAGTCAGAAATCAAGACAGATGATTGGGCAGTGAGCAATATTAATGGGCATGAAGGAACATTGCTGTGACTCCGTCGTCCATAACCTGAATGTGAGATCTACGCTCTCTTTTGAATTGAACTTCAAGGAAATGAGTGTCTTTCCAGTGTAGTCTTGTACGGTTAAACTTTATCTGATTTTAATTATTGATGCAATTCATTTTACTACCTGGCTTCTTAGTGATATCTTATCCTCCATAGTGTTTTTTAAAACGATTTTGGTCGTTAAGAAACATTCTGTATATATGTTTTCCGCCGCCCATGTGAAATTGATCTAATGAAATGCAATATTCATTCTAACGCATTTGTACTGCATTTTGGTTTATCCAGAAAGTTCTTTTAATTTTTTATCTCAAATCAGGTAGTAAACTTGAGTACAATTGTATATCTTATTAAAATTTAGAGCACTAAAGCTGCCGATCTGTGTTTAGCCTTGAAATGAAAATTGTCTTTTTGGATTTCACCTTGAAATATATGTTTGATTTTCGATTGTTGTCAACAAAATATAAATTGTATTGATAACTAAACTAACGTTTGCTGCCAAATGAAAGCTTAGGAATAACCTTATTAAACATTTCTTAATTACTTTAGACAATTATTATCGACATAGGCTTTTTTTCCCAATAAACTCTGAACGGCTTTATAGTATATATGCATCTTACTGAGTACTAATTGAGATAATTTTGACTACCTAAGAGAACCTCCTCCGATATTCAAGCTGCGTGTTCCATTGATAAGGAGCTAACCAGGTATAATAGTAAATGTAATTGATAACCTTTTTACTAACGTGTACAAGAGAGGTTTTGACCAATACCACATAGAGGTCAAGGCCTACACTTGACGTCATCGTTGCTTGATGCAGCGGCAGGCGTGCGCTTCTGGCGTCGAGGAGTGCTAGCATCGCGCTCGTTTGAGAAAGGCTGGAAGGCGTGCTGCCTTCGACGCTGACCCGAGCTGGGACGTCCTGCACGGATCCACTAGTGCTGACGTGTATGTGTGTGAGCGTGGGAGGTGCTGCCGTTTCTTCTAGACGATATGTTTATTCTCAATATAGCTTCAGGTGTATGCAGGATCGGCGGTATTGCAGCCCTCGCCTAGCGCAAATGTTGTTAAACCTCTAGAGGCGCTCAATGAACTCGACGGCATCATCGAACTCGTCACGTGTCACGCTTCGCACGTCGCGTGATGAATAGCTGAAGCTAAAATAGGGGACATTTTTTAGTACTCACCAGGAAGTCTTGTTGTAGTAGTCGGCGTCGTACTTGGCGTCGTACTTCGCGTTGTACTTGCTGTTGTACTTGCCGTTGTACTTGCCGTTGTTGTTATCAATGTTTGCATGGCAGTTGGGCTGGGTGTAGCGTTCAACGACACGGGAGATTCACTCAGCGATTCGGTCGAATACGTGGTGTTGACATCCCCTGTTCCTTCAACAAAGGAGTAACAAGCGTAAGCGAAAGCTCTAGACAAGGGCCTAATGTGTCTAAGAATTGAGTCACTACAACAATTGTACTAAGGCGAATATGTTAAGCTAATTAGCAAAACAAATAGCTGCTACCTCTCGAAATTGTTTCTACTTTTGACTATAAGTATCGCCATTAATACAACGATAAACGAAGTTTCTAAGGTACCAACATACACGGAATATAATGGTGACATGGGGATAAATTTAAAGAAATGCACTTTATATAAATTAATCGTAATGCAAGCAAATATCAACCGTAAGTTATATACTTTGTTTCCGAAATATAATAGTTATCGCACAGCTGCTGGTGCGAGCGTAAAATTTTGTATTTCCGTTCATATTTATGTGGTCTCGCAGAAGGAGGAAATACAATCTCAGAGAAAGACGGCTTGAGCGTTTGCGAATTGCGGACGAATGTTCGACTGCCGTAACGCCCCCCCCCTCCCCGCCCCCCCCCGTCACCCCTTCCCCGTCGACGCCCCAGCAGCGGTGCTTGGAGTGGTATCGATTTACGTGGTGGCGGTGCCGGTCGGCCCAAGCGGGACGGAATGGTCTCCATGTGTGTGTTCGGCCATGGGGTGCGTTTTGTGTATGTGTTTTGCTTTCTTGGTATTAAGTGTTGACATAGATGCTAAACAGGCACCGCTGGCGCAGACTTCGAGTAGCGACCCGACGCCTGCTGACAGATTTATGCGCATAGTTCTCGGAAGCCTCGAACGATTTTGGTTCCGAGAGCTGTTTTTCTTCTTTTGGGTCCTGAGAACAAGGCGAACTTTGTTTCTGCTACGTTGTGGCACAGTTTGTTTTTGCTGTTATAGTGTTCTTGGAGTTTGGAATGTGGAGTGCTGGAAAGGGGGCATTGATTTGTCGGGGGAAGGGAAAGGTTCCCAGAGGAGTGTGACGAAAAACCGTGACGGAAATTCCGAGTGCAATCGGACTCCGAGGTGAACGGTCGTGTTCGACGAGACCACTGTGGACGGCCCCACGCCGTCGGCCGGAGGAGGACACAGCGGTGTGCTTTCTCAAGAAAAGTGTCGTGAGCCAAGTGACCACCCGGGACCTCTCCACCTCGGACGGGCTGCGCAGAGGGACGTCATCTCGAACACCAAAAGCTTAGACTTAACTGCACTCTCCTGTTTCATTCTCCTAATTCACGTTTGGACTCTTCTAAGCCGTAGTATTATTTCAAGTTACTGTTTCTAAAGTATCTACATGGTGGACTTATTTGTACACACTGCTAGTGGTGTAGGAGTGAATTATGTAAGCTGTCTGCACTGTATTAGAGCGTTTCCATTAGCGTTTCTCTTCTGTTTTGTTTAATTAAACTGTCATATTGTACATAACCGCCTCACGTCTCCGCCTCTCTTCATTTTAGGAGTCCTTCCACCGGAGCGTGGTCCTATCGCTCGGTCAGCACGGTTCACTCAAAGTATAAATTTTCTTTGTTGAGGACCAAATTGGGACTATATCGTGCCTATATCGCAAGCGAACCTGTGACATACACTATTCTAATATTTACGACTACAAAGCCCAGCTTGAGAACCCAGAGCCAAGCAAGTGCGAGTTCGAAATTTTCGAAGGCGAACGAATCACGCTGAATGCGCATGAACGCTGAAACGTGTACCGGCCAGAAGCTCGTTATTGAACAAACGTCAACATGCCGACTTTTGCATGCGCGGAAGCACCGTGGGGTAAAAAAACACGCTCGCGCGGGTTATAACTTCACTTATCGTTTGTGTTTTTGAAATCCAAGCTTAAATTGTTATTATTTCCAGACATACAACCACAAAACTTTACCAGACAAAAAAGCTGGTATAATCAGCTTGATTTACCCGCAAGACTGACATGTTCAGTAGATAAAACATTAAAACAAAAAAAAACATTTTTAGACAACATGTATCAATACAGTACCACGACGTTTAGAAAATACGGAAAAAGAAAACATGAATGCAACGAACAAACAAAAACATTTATACAACTTGTACCGAGAACATTCAACAGCCTAGATAAAATTTGATGGTAAATCGACCCCTGTAGCAACAAAGTAACACTATTTCATGGGGAATGCATATGGGTAATTTATTCTCAAACCTCACAAACAAAAATATTGGGTCCTCAAAAAGTTTGGAAAAAAATGTACGTTGGTAGAAAATGTGTGACTAAAACAAAACTGCATATCAGAATTACTGACATTTTTATTGGTTCTTGACTTTTGGGCTTCGAAATGGCCATTTTGGCACTTTCACAACCTACGCAATTTGGAGTCTCGAAACTTTTAGTTTATTTTATTACAGTAAATATACCTTGTTTTACTGATTTATGACTTCGTATAGAACGGTCAAAGTTCTCTAGAACTGTTTTTTTTTGTTTCAATTCAGAAATTAAAAATTCTTGAATCTTGCACTCTTGACAATACTAGGCCAAGTTTGAATCGATGTAGCTTTTGAAGCTTGCACCTAATTAATTTTTAAAAGTGTAATATTAGTTATGCGCCTTCATTAAACTTCCGTTTTTTTAACCGTATTATTATTCGCATCTGATTTACTAGGACTTCATACCAGGCGTCTCTTGCTAACGCAGTTGTTCAACGTAACAGAGGTGCTCGACGAGTGCGAGCATGCGTGGTGTATGGTTATGATCGTCCTTGCTGGAAACGCGTAGATTATTGACGATCATCGTTATGTCTTAGGGAAGCGGAGCAAGGCACGGAGTTCATGAGTGCGCAGTTGGACACTAACGCAAACATTGATTCGAATGAATTTCTTGGTGTACGTCGGCCGGTTCCCACTTTAGGGCATTTCGCAACTGAAGGAAAAGTATCCAGTGCAGATTGTGTGTGACTTCACGTGTGCACGGAGCTCTGATTAGAGGTTCCTAAATGAAAGCGGAACAACGGTCTGGCTGTGTAAAAATATCGTTACTGGCGGAAAATACGTATCTCTTTATCACACTTTGTATATGTTGACTACTTAGCTCAGTTCGAGATGTTTAACAGGCCGACGAAAGCGCGTCGGCTTATTTGTGTTGTAATTTAGTTGTCCCTTTTTTTCATGCTTATTTTATCGCTGTACTTGCGTCGTGCTGACTGGGCTTCGCGAGCACCCAGCGAGGCGCCGGATTTACATTTGTGAGTAACAAATACGCCCGTCTCAGTATGTCACGAATTGTGTTTCTATTTCGAACGTAGGATACTTCACATATATTTTAATTAGTAATTGTCGAACTTCCCTAACATTTCTTCTTCATATTCATCACACGCTACCTCCTTTTCCTTTGATTTTCAACATCCTAACGAGAGGGAGACTAAGAAGCGTAATAAATCTCAATGTATGAGAGTTTCTTAACACGTCTCAGATTAAGGCTTCAGTTTTGTTAGGTTTCTCTCGTCTCTGGAGTTGTGAGTGACTATGACAACGTTGGCGAAGACGGCGACATCCTAATGAATGTCGCCGTCTTCGAAAACGTTCTCATAGTCGAGTTGTGTTTACCTTGAAGTCGTTGCTCAGGTTGCGTTTTATGTCGGTCCCCATGCGTTTGCGCCTTCGACTCATTATACCCATGATGTCCTCGTTCTCCTGTTGCTCTCTGTCGTCTAGAACATCTATGGCACATCAGTAGTTTACCAAAACGCTAGGGTTGCCTCGCCTCCGCAGTGTCGAAAACCGAAGCCAAATTCTTTTATTAGATGAACAGGCAAAGGAGCCGCCTCCGCAGTCGTACTTGTGGATCGATCCAAGTCTGTACGAAGCCACGGAAGCTGGAGAGGGGTCTATATAATGTTTCTCTTATTTATGACTTTAGGCTTGAAACCAGGGTTGGGCAGAAATACTCAAAAATGTATTTGTAAATGCAAATACTGGGATACATGAAAATAGTAGCTAGAATACTGATACTAATATATATCCGTAAATATGTATCGCGATACGTACCGGAAATACATTTTAAAAAAGGCAAAAAGTCTTTGGAAATACTAATACAGGAATGCATTCTAGGGAGGGCAGAAATACAAATACAGAAATACTGACACTGCAATACATTTTCAGATTTGTTTGAGACGCCAACTGTGATGAAGATTGAAGTTTGAAGTGGAAGATTTTGTTCCCGAAAATACTTTCCCGGAGGCTTGACACTTTGCCTTAAAATTAGTGGTTCGGACGACAAGGAGTCTTCAATGGGCTCAAAAAAAAAAAGCCCCATCAAGGACTGATCGCTGTCCCTTCCCTGACATCCTGTCTCTTTGACGAGTGGATGCGAAAAGACCTCGATCTCAAAATAAATTTTATGTCACCCTAAATCCCATCAAAACGTCACTACGCCCCTTTCTAATAAGGACGCCCCTTTCAACATTGATCACATGACGTCACGGTGAAATGACCTGGTATTTCTTTAGCTGTGTTGTGGCCTTGAACATGAAACTTTTCTACGCTGCTGCATGAAACCACAATACGAACTTTCGTTCTAGGTTACCTCATTAAAATCGTCCAAGCAGTGTCGCTTGAAATTTTTTAGAATAGTGGACTACCTGAAGCATCCTGCAACACATGTATTATATTATGTTACGGTTGAAAAAACGATACGGTGACATCCCTGTTCTGAAGGTCCTTCCTGCCAAGCCTCCGCCACCGACGCATGGATTCCAATACTCAAGATTGTCTTAGCATCATCAAAACAGAGACCTCTTTGATTGCGACCTGACATTGCCGGCACAGGTGCGCGCACTCCGCGAAACAACGCGCTCGAGAACGAGTCGCAGGTGTACGAAGTCTGGGTCAGCACAGCGAGGCCACGTCTGGCCTCTTTCCTGGGTTTCGGATCATCAGAACAGCAGGTCACGTTTACGTCGTCTTATGACGTACCTTTGAGCCATGCGATATTACGGGTGCTGCCGCGGGCGCATTCAGAATTTCATTGTAGAACTTTACTGCGTGCGTCATCCTACTATTTCAAGTCGACCACCACCAGGCTCCAGCTGCAACGGACTGTGACTCAGCTTTTGCCGGATAGGTGTACCTGTGTACGCTAAGGCAAGAAATGTGGTTAGCAGCGGACGTTGGATGCCAGCAAACAATGATTAAAAAAATCCCTACCTAACGACCTGCGGCATAAGATGATCTGACTCTACTCCTGGCACGCCACCTGGTTCCAGTTCCCGACTACGCAACACTTCTCAGAAGAGAGAAGCGGACGCACCGAAAAATAGTTTGGAGAATCAGAAGGAACCTGGGTCAGCATAGTAACAATGCCTCATCATCTCCTTAACCCTGGTGCCCTCGGAAGCAAAAAAAAACATGCGTTAAAGCTTTTTTGTTCTTTTTCAGAGGGGGGGGGTAGTATTTCTGAGAAAATGTAACGAAATACAATTTATCCTGATTGTATCGCGATACAAATACACATTCCAAATGTATTTAGATACATGGAATAAAGATACTAGTAAAACAAATGTATCGCGATACAGAAATACAGATACGAAATGTATTTTTGAAAACACTATCGCGATACATTTGTATCGCGATACTTGCCCAACCATGCTTGAGACTTGCAACGACCGATGATATTTGTTTAAGGTAATTTCTTAGGTATGAAGCCAGATCCAACTTATTCGTGATCGCTGCGTTGCCCGACAGCGCACCTATTTTGTTGCTCGAACGTGCCCGGTTTTATGACTGCGCTTAGAACACTCTGTTTGGTCGGACCTTGCCGCTGGCCGTTGATCAGTCCGATATTCCGAGGGCGGTCAGTCGCACTTTTTGTTTGGAATATTCCCAAGACGATTCCATCGATTGAGGCGCTTCTTAGTTCTGGTTATGTGTCCCTTGTTTGCAGCTCGCATTTTGGACTTTTTACTTAAGTCAGACCAGTAGTCGTGCCAGGTTAGTGCTCTGTGGTACACTGTTCATCCTCTGTCCTTTTCTTAATGCGCAATCATGTTTTCTCACGTCCAATACCAACTCGCCCAACAATCAGCACTTGTCAGTAGGAGTCACTGTCAACACAGTTACTTTCGGAGTCCTCGAATGCCTATGGCGCCTCTTGGGATGCTCTTGTATGCCATGCTAGGAAAGATACCTTCATAATGGTAATGCAAAATGTCCAAAAGTATATGATTTGATTTCGTACTTGGAATCATCTTCGCAGCTCTTGCCATGAGACACCTTGGCAACGCACTGTTGGAAGTCGCTGAAAACGTTTCCTTTGTAGCTATGTGTGGTCCCTTTACGGCATATGGTTATTTTTATTGCAGGTAGTGCTGCATCTCAGTGCGTCAACTATTAGGGTTGATTTTATTGGCGGTAGTTTCTTCTTTGGATCGAGTGTCCTTGAACCTTTTATCCTCCGTAGTGTTTGTGATCACTAAGCTGTTGATTTGCTTAGATCTGAGGATCTCCTTGCGACAGGCTTTCATATTCATCCGATCCGTTAGGCAGACTTAATCCAGAGGAACCTTGTATGTCAAAAAACACCCTTTATTGGCCAAAGTGTACTTCTGATCAAGCAAAAGCGCGTAGCGGTGTCATATGCAACCGAGGCAGCTATGTCCTAGGTAATTTTCAGTACCACAATTGCTTCGATAGTGCACTTATTGCCATTCTACTGACTCACAAGCCGACCACTAACCGCATCGCTTTGATCTAATATCTGGCTTGAAGTACTGGCAAACGTAATTAGTGCAAGTTTAGTATTTTTCAACATTATGTAATTTAAGTGAAGGGAAAATATAAAAGACAAACTGAGACCACTTTTCAAAATATTCTTCTCTGGTCGAACCATGGATCACTCAAGTTAACGCGTTTTGTACCTTTCAAATTGCGCACCTTAGCTAGCATTTTGGAATAACTTGCGTGCGTCCTTTGGTTGTCGAGTGGAAACATATAATGTTATCTCCCAGTAACTTCTTTTTCTTCACTAGGGTCTTCTCAAAGTCGCAAGAATGTGTGGCATTTCATTCAAAGTGGCAGAAATAGAACTCTCCTTTTGTCTGTAGGTTCTAACCGTGTAGGGCAGATGGAGATATTTGGGACTCTGCTTTTCCCTATTTCGTTGGAACGGCGCTGTGCTGGCTCTTCTCCCACTTCAGGAATTCAATGCGAAGTGGCTGTAGTATCTGGTCGAGTTCCAATGTGAATATAGCGTGCAGGCCATAAGGTGGCGTCACACTTGGCTGTTGTTTCATTACATTAGCAGCGTCTATGAACCTTGTCTGTGGTACTGCACCATGATGTCGCGAGGTATCGATGTGATGAGTATATCGTAAATATATGTCAGCGAAACTCGATATAGATACAGTCAGCGCATCGGGAGCTCGTAGGTTCAGCTTCGCGAGTTGTCGTGCGGGCTTCTCAGACCTTGGGTATCTGTAAAGGATTGAATGTAAGAAAGCTTTTTAAGGGTCTCTCAGATGTACTGCCTCTACCCTCCGTTGATCATTGAGCGCTGATTCAGTAGGTGAATGGCATCGGCATGAACATTTTAATTTGTAGGTAGTCCTGCAATTGCCGCTGCGGAGTCTCCAGTCATGTAGCCGCAGCAAATATTAAGAAAAAAATGTTAAGTTGTCGAAGACGTTTGACTGAATTAAAAAAATCCTTTTCACTATTTTCAGAATGTCCGCCAATAGGTAATGTCCCCTCTGAATGCAGTGAGATCAAAAATCGGTAGCGTGGATCCACTCATCACGAAGACTATGTCAAGTGAACATAATGTAGTAGTTGCGCAGGCCTATAGTGTAGACGTGTGCTAATCTCAAGTTCCTCAATCTGAGAGAGAGTCCAATAAGAAACATGACGACCTGGCCTTGATTTTTGCAAGCAGCTGCGTACTCGTCCCTAAACTCCCGAATCTGAAGTAGCGGCTTCCACTTTTATAAACTCGGTCCAGCTTTCCGTTTCTCGTAGTAAGGCGTTCTTTTACTCTAATTAGTGTGGTCAGGTCAATTTTATAGCTTTTCGGCAGCGCGAGTAGCGTCATTTATAATCCTAGTGTTTTATGCACGTCAAGTGGCACGCTTCGCCTTCAATATAGTTTGACACATTGAAGCCAGAGTCTTAGACTGCAATACATTGAGCGATCTTGTTTTTTTTTTTGTTCTTACTGGCAAATGATTTCGTGGACAACATTGTAAACGAGCCGCCTTCTGGAGTTTGTGTGGACCTTTCACATACACCCTGCTTAGATAGAACTGCACTCCAAAGGGACCAGGCGATCTACACTTATGAAACAAAAACTGTTAGCAACACTATCAAGGCACTTCATACCAAACACATAAGTAATAGCTCACTCAATTTACGTTCTAAAGCTCTGCCAGCGTCAAGGCGAGTACGTGGCTAAAACCATATCGCTGCTGTGACGTCTGACTAGAGCCAGGCGAGTTCGCGTCAATCTTGGTTTAGGCGCTCCGAGACAGACAGGTGTCTTAGGGTCAGAAAATGCTGTATAATGCCAACTCCTTGCCGAGCCAGGCCTCAGGACTGCAAGGCAATTGCGGTCGCGGTCGGAGGATGCCATGAAAGGTACACAAGAGATACGTGACCCCCGCAGTCAAAAGACGATGGAACTTCACTACGTCCGTAAAAAACGTTTCGCAGAGTTCATTGACCTCCGACAGTAAGGCAGAGAAAAAAGACACCACTAGGTTGGAGATGAAAAAACTCGGTGTAGAAGAGGTATTCACCACACATGTTACAGTCAGTTTCGGAAAAGCCTTATGCGATTGCTCTGGCAAGAAAGAACACTTTGGACGCCCGTATCGCCATAAGATTGCAAAGTTAAGCACCTCGCTGCAGCAACAAACGCCAGTGATCGACCAAACAAAAAAATCTCAGGTCAAAGTATCGGTTTAACTTCATGGAACTAGGACACTGTATGAGTTGAAGTGAACGAAGTCCTCTTCACATGGACGTGCTCTCGGAAAGAGCTTCTACAGTTATCGATCCAATTACAGTGCGTCACCTCTGAACAACAAATAGAAGTCTGAAATATACATTATAAACACTTATAACGTATTCCAAACGCAAGATGAGAGTTATGGAAATGTCGATGTTCACGTATCTTTCAGAGGAAAGGAACGCAAGCTACCACTGCTGGTAGTGAAGAGAAGCGAAAAAAGAAATCCTCGAAAGAAGCTGGTTTAGAGCACTGGAAAATATGATTGAGGGATTCTATCAACCAGCTGAGTCGCCGCTCAAGACTAAAGAACTGGCCAAGAAATTTCCAAAGGATTTCAAGCCAGGACTTGGTCAGAGCAAGAAATCCCAAGGGCTAATTTGTCTTGTATTGTTCTCTTCACAGGTGGCGCCAAGCGAACAATTGGGCGATCGGCAACGCAGGGATACTAGGCACGCAGGGGACACGCGCACGACAGATCAAACCACGCGGAATGGTCTGTAATGTTGCTGAGTACAAGATTAGCTTTAACCTTCGATCTCCTCAATTTCTGATCAAAAACACGACATGGTGGCAGCGGCGGTTTGAGCAGCGATTTGAGGCACCAGTCTCTTCGGGAACGGCGGGATTTCTGCAGCAACAAGCACTCAGCCGGTGATCGGTGAACAAAATTTCAAATTCCAACGAAAACGAAGCTGGCACCGAAACCACACAAAAGAATATTACAACGCAGCAGGAAAATGTCGCTAATTTAATCAACCCGTTCGCAATTGAGCTTACCTAAGATGTTAGACTTTCACGACCCAACCGACTGGGAACGTTGGTTATTGCGTTACGAGCGCTACGGCTTAGTGTCAGGACTTAACCTCCGCGACGCGATAACACAGGTGAGTACCTTCTGTACGTGATGGGAAAAGCGGCAGAGGAAAGTTTGGCATCCCTACAGTTAACAGATGCCGAGCTCGCAAACTAAGTAATAGTCAAGGGCACGTTCGAGCAACACTTCATCCCCTGCGCGAATATAATATTTGAATGGGCGAAGATCAATTGTAGAAAGCAAGAAGCGAATCAGCAAGTAGAAATGTTTAAAGCAGTACTCTAAAAACTCGCGGACACGTGCGAATTCGGCCCCTAAAAAAAGCTAATTTTGACCGTCCAGTCGTGAGGCTTTTGGACATGGGACTCAGCGAGAAGTTGCAGTTGGATTCCAAGCTCATAATCCAGTCCGCCACAAAGAAAGGACAGAATTTCGAGATCATCAAGCAAGAGCAGAAAAAGCTGTCGGAAAAAAAAAAAGTACCACGTTCGACGAGGTTCGACGTCGAAAGGCACGTCAAGGCCATCTAAAAACACTGCGGAAAACGGGCAAGCCACCAGTTGGACAACCGGAAGGTCACAACGAATGTAGGTGGTGCGGCAGTCAACAATACCACTCTAACAGACAGTGTCCAGCCTCGAAGAAAATGGTGCGGTGATTGTGAGAAAAGTGGTCATTATGCAACTGTTTGTGTGCATAGCAATAGTACACCTCACTGAAGAAAACGGCAAACACATAAGTCTTTCTCGGGGAAGTTTGCAAGGAAGGCAATTAAGAGCCGTGGTTCATCACAGCAACCGTGGATGGATGCCAAGTTCATTTCAAGGTCGACACATGAATGAACGTGAGCGCCATTCTTGTTTCACTATATGACAGCAACCACATGAGGCAGTCCAGAAAATCACACATGAGACTTTTTAGACCTGGCATAACACTTTTCAAGTCAAGAGGGATGTTCGAAGCTAGCCATTTCATGGCAGACAACGTCTGCTCGCCAGCGGAGTTGTTGTGAAACCTCGAACTGCCTTGATGAATCGGCCACTATACGTTCTCTTGGCACTGACACCTGGGGGCAGTGGAGATGCAAACACAAGCCCCAGCAAACAAAGTCATGTCTGCAGAGGCGGGACCAGAGTTTAGCAACTTATTCAAAGGACTCAGAGTCAAGAAGACAATCTACAAGGTGACGCTTCAACAAAACGCTACACCTTATGCAGTAGCTGCTCCTCGACGAGTTCCTGTTCTTATCATGCCTAAAGTGGAACATGAATTCGATAAAACAAAGATGCTAGGACTCGTCAAGCAAGTTGAATATGTAACGTCTCTGTGTGCACATATTGTGAACGCCAAGAAGGATGATGATAATATTGACAATCTGCGTGAACTACAGAGAGTAGGTAGAAGATGCCGAAACGTTCAGTAATCTAGATGCTAACACCGCCTACTGGCAGATACCCTGCTGAGGAATCCCAAGACGTGTCTACATTTATCACGCCGTTTGAGAGATTTCAATTTTTTCGGCTGCCTTTGGCATCGCTACGGGTCCAGAATTCGTCCAGAGAGAAATGCTTTGTATCCTGGAGGAACTGCCTGGACAAGCTTGCCAATAAGATGACATAGTCGTGCTTGGGAAGGACAAAACGAATCACAACGCTAAGCTCGTTGATGTGTGAAATGACACTCGACTTGCGCAAGTGCGAATTTCGGAAGACAAGTGTTAAGTTTCTTGGACATATCTTGAAGAGTGATGGCATTACCACCAATCCTGAGAAGACGGAAGCGAACAGGAAGATGCCGACTCAGAGAACACAACTGAGCTCAGATCATTCGTGGGTACGGTTAGTCTCTTAGGAAAGCTTCTTCCAAGAGTTGCCGAAAAGGAAACACACAGACCTGTTTATCGACGAAACAAGTTGGTTTTGGTACGAACCTCATCGGAGAACGTTTGAGAAGATGAAGCGAGACTTGACAATTCCCGTTTTCTGCTACTACGACCTTCGGAAGCCTGTGACATCAGCAGCGGATGCGTCATTGATGGTTTAGTTGTCATGACTCCCTTAAACAGAGGATGAATGAAGCGCCAGCCAGCTGCACACGGTTGAACTGCGCCGTCGCCTAAAGAGCAAAAGTACGCTCAGGTTGAAAAAGAAGCACTTTGCTGCAACATGGGCATGCGAACTTTCGGATTGTACGTGCTCGGATTAAGTTTTCACATCGAGTCTGATCATAAGCCATTGATGTCTTTATTCTTGACAGAAGTGGATTGACCAAAAATGGTACCGAAACTCCAGCGACTTCGCATACGAGTACTTGACTACAATTTCACAGTCTCGTACAAACCCGGTAAAGACGTGCACACTGCAGACGTGCTGTCACGAAAACCGCTTGGCTTTTGTCTGGGAGTTTAGGCATTGAAAAGCCTGTAAGAAGCCAAAGTAGAGCCAAACCTGGCCTCCCTTGCAACAGTCTGGGTATTTTGGATCCTAATTCGCCAAAGAAGTGCCAAATTTAGCGCTTCCACTGCTCTGTTAGTTACGCTGTCATCTGGCAACTTTGGGCCTAAATCGCCTAGCCAACGCCGTGAGTCAGGCCTACTGCCCTGTAGCTCCGGCAGATATTTGGGATTTTTGGGCCGAAATTTCCAAACTTATGCCAGAGCTAGGGTTCACTTTTTTGCTGTCCGGCTGTCATCTGGCACCTTCGGGTTGCAAAATCACCACAGATGTGCCAGAGTCAGGCTTACTACCTTGTGGTTCAGGTTGACATCTGGCATCTCTGGCCCAAAGTCGCCAAACTAGTGCCAAAGTTAGGCTTCGGTTCCCGATGCAGTTGCGCTGTCATCGGTCAAGGCTACGGGCCAAAGTTGCCAAACAGCAGCTGTGAACTAGGCTTAGCGGGGCCTTGGAGTTTGGCTGATGATTTGATGTACGGGTGTACGCGGGTGGTCTCTATCTTAATTAAATAGAACAAGTTTTATTCCGCTGCCACTATCTTATTTTGCGTTCTGATTTCTCCAGTCCAGCGGTGGGCTGAATACGGCGCGGCTGAACCAGGCTTTGCAAACGCAAACTGTGGCCGGATGCTGCACTCGCGCGTAGGTACACACGGAAATATCGGGACGGGCCGGGAGACTGGTTCGACATTAAGGCGCGTTCACACCGGCGATGCGATCTAGTCGCGCGATAACTTTCATTGCAAAAGCGACCCATCGCGGGCAAAAAGCGACGCGATTTGAGCAGTCGTTTCCTGACCCGACCTTTTGCGATGCGATCTTAGTCGGGGAGAGGCTGAGCATCAATCAACGGCGTTAGGTGCGAGAGTTTTTAAAAAGCAACTCGCCAACGAAGGCGTTGGACCTTGCCCAATCGCACACGCCAGAGTGACCACATCGAATTATTTTTTTGTTGATGCGATTTAATTGCATGTGCGCGACTGCTTACAGTTTTCGGTGTGAATGCGCCTTACAGAAAGTGCTGAGATCGAGCTAGCGCTGCGAGAGACTGATGTGCGCATGTCTCCTCAACAGATATCATTATTAGGCGGCGCATCGCAAAAGCGAGCGTGGCTCAGTGCGTGTCTTGTCATTGTGACTGAGCACTGTCAAACTTAAGCGATAACTAAGAGCGGAAATGCGGCCCGTGGCGCCGCTCCTGCATTACACTTGGGGAATTAAAATGAAATCCCGAACTTGTACTATTTGAGCGTGTTGGTACTTTTTAAACATTTAGAAAGCGGAGACACATAAGGGACGACAATAAAGACAATCTTTCAACCTCAACAACATTCCTTTTCGGCTTCAAGCTCAAAGCCCGCCCGCTCCGTGGTGAGTACAGGAAAGCGAAAATCTTGGGGGGAAGGAGAGGAAGCGGGCTAGGTACAATGCGCAACGGGGCAATGCTCAACGACCGACTCCGAGAACATCAAATGGACGTCGAAGAGCTGTTTCGACTCTCAGCACCTGATCGTCATTCACGGGAGGAAATATCCTGGCTGCGCCCCCTAATTTTGCCGGCGCGACAGCCATGGGAGGCCACTGAGAGCAAGTCGGGGAGAGAAATAATTGAGGCCTATCGCGGATGGCGACAGGCCCGCAAAACATAAGCACCCCTTCTATTTCGCTCTCAAGAAAGGAGATTATCTTTCTGAGGCCCACAATGGAAGCCGAACGCTGACAGACTCAGCTCAAGGCGACAAGGTCACCAACAGAAGCGGCTCTTCCTTTCATTCCGTTCCATTTCATTCCAGAGAAGGGCTGGGATTCCCCCGTCCCTTATTTCCTTACTGTTGAACTGGTCGGCATACACTCCTCCCCTGTAGCTTTGACTGTACAGCAGGATTTTTTTGATAAGTTTTTTCGCTTTTTTTTTCTTTCACTCTAAAGCGTCGAGAATGCAGAGGGAGCTTAGCTGCTTATTGCTGCCCCTTTCGACCTCGCCTTTGCAAATCCTCCCCGCCTGCTTTTGTCCTCGTGTGGCTGTCAGGAGCGCGACAGCCGCTTTAAGCAAATCTAGCGGGTGGAGTGAACGCTGACCTCTCTACGTAGGACGCGTAGGACAAAACGTTTGGAAGAAAATTTGTCACGCGACCTCTTCTGTCACGCCGATGGGATCTCTGGGGCTGTCGCTTTCGCTGTATGCCCAGTTATAGAAACAGGCGGGTCACGTAGGTCCGGTTTTCGAAATGCGCCTTCAGTGTTCTGTTGCTTCCGTGCGTTGCAGACGGGGCCGTAGTTTTTCGTCGTAAACGGCCGGAATACGTCCATGCCAATTTTTCGGTAACAGCCATTTCTTTCACCAAAGTTCGTGGAATTATTGTGATGTGTTTGCTGGACACGCTTCGACAAAACTGCTCTTCGCCGACGACGAGACATCAGTTGAATGTGCGCAACCTTCTTTCTGGAGAGTGTTTGTGGGGTGCCTGAGTTGGATTGCGCATCTATCAAGGATTACATGATATCGCTCTTTTTATTAGTAAGTACACTGCAAGCATGTTTCAGATAGTAGTCCTGCTTTCCTCTCAATCTCTGCGTTTTTTGAGTGATGAGTTTTGCTTGGCATGAGGGCAGTGTAATTCTATTGTATAATTTGCTTTTCGTTTTACAGAGAAGTGTGACTCTTTGTGAATATGTTGGCAATACAATTGTGTGTAATGATAGTGGTTTAATAAACTTCTGGTAGCGATCGAAACAATTTTGTTTGTCCGTATATGTGATTGATATGCAACAAATGTTATGAAACGTACACATACTTGCACGACGTTCGGCACCACGTCGGCACTCGTGGCAGACCAGAGAAAAGACAAACTTTGGCACGTCCCAAATAGCAAAATTAGGCGTTGCTCTGGAAGTTATGGCTGAAGTATGGCACGAACTTGGCGCTCCTCTGGCGGACCAGAGAAACGCCAAACCTTGGCGTGCTCCGAATTCCGAGATTAGGTTTACTATGGCAGTTATGGCTGAAGTATGGCACCAACTTGGCTCTCCCTGGTAGGCCATAGCAACGCCAAACTCTGGCACTCTCTGAAATACCCGAATTAGGTGCTGCTCTGGCAGTTATGGCTCAGCATGGCACTACTTCTGGCAATCCTGTGGCAGATCAGAGAAAGCCAAAACTTTGGCATCTTTAAAATACCCAAATTATGCGTTGCTCTGGCAGTTATGGCTCTTAGCATGGCACTACTTCGGCACTCCAGTGGTGGACCAGAGAAAGCCAAACTTTGGCGCGTCCCAAATACCGAAATTAGGCGTTGCTCTGGCAGTTATGGCTGAAGCATGGCACCAACTTTGGCACCTCTCGTGGACCAGAGAAACGCTAAAACCTTGTGCATGCCCCTGAATTCCCAGATTAGGATTTACTATGGCAGTTATGGCTCAAGCATGGTCACCAGCTTTGGCGCTCCTCTGGCGGACCAGAGAAACGCCAGACCTTGGCATGCCCTGAATTCCCAGATTTGGATTTACTATGGCAGTTAGGGCTCATGTACGGCACCAACTTTGGCACTCCTCTGGCGCACCAGAGAAGAGCCAAACTTGCATGCCGTTAGATCGCCCAACTAATAGCTATAGTTAGGCACCGTGCTTTGGCACTGATGATTCGCCATGGTGCAAAACCCCAACCGCGCCAAAGGTTGGCTCTTATGTTAGGTGACCTTGCCCAAGTTGGGCATTCCTCTGGCGTGCTACCTGGGATGTTCGAAGCAGCCATTTCATGGCAGACAACGTCTGCTCGCCAGCGGAGTTTGTTGTGAAAACCTCCAAACTGCCTTGATGGATCGGCCAGCTATACGTTCTCTTGGTGCACTGGCACCTGGGGGCAGTGGAGATGCGAACATAAGACCCAGCAAACAAAGTCATGTCTGCAGAGGCGGGACCAGAGTTTAGCAACTTATTCAAAGGACTCGAGTCAAGAAGACAATCTACAAGGTGACGCTTCAGCAAAACGCTACACCTTATGCAGTAGCTGCTCCTCGACGAGTTCCTGTTCTTCTCATGCCTAAAGTGGAACATGAATTCAATAAAACAAAGATGCTAGGAGTCGTCAAGCAAGTTGAATATGTAACGCCTTTGTGTGCTCCTATTGTTAACGCCAAGAAGGATGATGATAATATTAAAATCTGCGTGAACTACAGAGAAGTAAACAAGAAGGTGATATGAGAAAAGAATCATCACCCCACAGTTCAAGAAAACTTGGCTAAGGTAGGAGATGCCGAAATGTTCAGTAAGCTAGATGCTAACACCGCTTACTGGACAGATACCCTTGCTGAGGAATCCCAAGACGTGTCTACATTCATCACGCCGTTTCAAGAAATTTCAAATATATGCGGCTACCTTTGGCATCGCTACGGCTCCAGAATTCGTCCAGAGAGAAATGCTTTGTATCCTGGAGGAACTGTCTGGACAAGCTTGCCAATAAGATGACATAGTCGTGCTTGGGAAGGACAAAACGAATCACGACGCTAAGCTCGTTGGTGTGTGAAATGACACTCGATTTGCGCAAGTGCGAATTTCGGAAGACAAGTGTTACGTTTCTTTGGACATATCTTGAAGAGTGATGGCATTACCACCAACTCTGAGAAGATGGAAGCGATCAGGAAGATGCCGACGCCAGAGAACACAACTGAGCTCAGATCATTCGTGGGTAGGGTTAGTTTCTTGGAAAGCTTCTTGCAAGAGTTGCCGAGGAAAAAAAAAACACACTTAGACCTGTTTCTCGACGAAACAAGTTGGTTTTGGCACGAACCTCATCGGAGAACGTTTGAGAAGATGAGGCGAGACTTGACAATTCCCGTCTTCTGCTACTACGATCTTCGGAAGCCTGTGACAATAGCAGCGGATGCGTCATTGATGGTTTAGTTGTCATGCTCCTTTAAACAGAGGATGAATGAAGCGCCAGCCAGCTGCACACGTGTTGAACAGCGCCGTCGCCTAAAGAGCAAAAGTACGCTCAGGTTGAAAAAGAGCACTTGCTGCATCATGGGCATGCGAACTTTCGGATTGTACGTGCTCGGATTAAGTTTTCACATCGGAGTCTGACCATAAGCCATTGGTGTCTTTATTCTTGACGAAGCGGATTGACAAAATGGCACCGAAACTCCAGCGATTTCGCATACGAGTACTTGACTACAATTTCATAGTCTCGTACAAACCCGGTAAAGACGTGCACACTGCAGACGTGCTGTCACGAAAACCGCTACAGTGTCCTGTTGAGAACTTTGTTTTAGTCAGTGAAGAGTATAGGCTTTTGACATTACAGAGGTTCCAGCCTTAACAGAGATGCCGAACAAGATCAGAGCCGCATTGAAAATAACGAAACGACTTTACTTGTCATAGCCAAAAGCAGAAGCACGAACGCCAGAAGTACGTAAATATGCGAGCGTAGCCGACGAACTGTCAGTAGTAGAGGGGCTCCTGCTTAAAGGTACGAGACTGGTCTTTCTCCCACACTACGCCAGGAAGTGTTGAAACGCCTTCACAAAAGGCACCAGGGAATCGTCATATGTCGATCAAGGGCAAGAGAGTCTGCAAGGTGGTCCGCAATCAGCCAGTATATTGAGGTATTTGTGAGGAGATGCCCTACCTGTGAGAGATACCGCCAAGCGCCAACTGAAGAGTTGTTGCAGATTCCTCTCTCGGAACGTCCACAGCTATTAGTTAACACTGATTTGTTCCACCTCGAGGGAATGAATTACATAAATAGTTGTTAACTATTACTCCAAGTTTTCTTTTTTTAACTTGAAAAAATGCATGGGACATAAAACAAGCATGTCTCCAATTTTCTCGATTATCCATTCGCTCGTTACGTTGTCACGGATATGATTCGGTCGGAAAGTGCCCCATAGTACCGTTCAATTCAATTTTAACAATTTCTGAGCGATTGGGGAGCAGAACAAGTGAAATCTAGCCCACATTACGCAAAAAAATGAAATAAAACTTTGAAACTTTGAAAATAAATCTTCTTATGAAACTTTGTTTCATGAGAAGATTTCTAAGAGGGACGAACTCCGATGCCAGAGCCAATATTTATAAAACCTTGGTGCTCCCAACGTTAGAGTACCTATCAATAATATGGGACCCCACACACGAACCCAAATAAACAAGTTGAAGTGTATTCAAAGGCTTGCTGCCCGGTTTATATTTTCTGGCTTTAATAGACACGAGTCAGTTGCGGCACTGTTAAGTGATGCCCAGTTATCCTATTTATCATTAAGGCGTGTAAATTGCACGATTATTGTTTTTTATACACCCTATTTTAATCATTTTAATATCGACTCGCAAAACTACATAAGTCCTCCTGCTAGACGGTCTTGACGCTTAAACATTAAATTATCAGTTGATCCTTGTATACCCAATATTCACATCTATAAATACTCGTTCCTTGTAAACACCATTGAAGTATGAAATAGGCAGTCTTCAAGTGTTGCTTCCAGCGTCTCTTCTGTTAAAACATTTGAGGAAAGATCGATTGATTGGTTTACTGATGATTAGCTCCATCTCTCTATTGTCACTCTCAGTAGCAGTGCATTTATGATTATCAAATGTATAACGTCTGTGTACGTATCTTTGTGCATTTTATTGTACCCCCTCCTGCAAAAACACGAAAGGGTTGGCACTATTTCAAATAAAAAAATAAAGCACTGCCGGGTGGAGAAGGTTGTTCGATGAGCCAAGAGTATCCTCAGAATATCTGACAATGTTACTGAAGGTATTCTAGCACAAAAATGAACACCGGGTCCTGCGGGTTACTCACCCGCGGAACTTCCCAAGCAGCTCAGATTTTGGCCAAGCATTGCCCAATGGCTGGCGATGGTCTTTTGGCCTAAGCCAAAGTGTGGCCATTCACCCGTCAATGCTTGGCCGATGTCTGATGGCCAGCGGCCCTTGGTCAATGGCAAGAGAGAGGCCAGTCATCGGTCGATTGCTGGCCACTGTCTGGCCACTGGCCAGAGGACCATTACCATTCATTGGCCAATGATTGGCCAACTCAGTGCTGATTGGGTTTCTAATGTCCGAAGTTTAAAAACGAGAGTTCCTACCATATCTAACAGACTCGAACCAAAATGGAGACACCGATCCAGGTACCGACAACGGAACAAAGCTTTACGAGAAGAAGAAGCAGCTAACTACAATGTTCGACGCCGAGTGAGAGAGAGAGAGATCACCCTTGCAGCCAGAGACAATTGTTTACATCAGAAAAGATGCCCAACGACAAGGAACCGTAATGGAACCCGAACATACTCCGATATTTTACATAGTGGATGAAGCTTTGGAAGTTGCGCCGCACAAGAGAGCACCTGCAGAGAGAGGTTCAGGGAAACTTTACAGCAGCGTGAATGTAGGCTGTTCACAAGAACCTGCCAAACAACATGTATTTACCAAGATTGAAACCACCGCAGTGCCTCAACCTGTAAGCAAACGACTCGTTTCTCAAGAAAGGGGGTGTCGTGTATCATTTTCTTAACAGAAGGGACTGAAGCGAACAATGGGGGAATCGGCAACGCACTGTGATACACGAGGCACGTGGGGCTCATACGGGCGACAAACAAAAGCCAGGCGCAACGGTCTGATGATGCTGCTGAGTAAAACCTTGTTTTAACTTTCGAGCTCCTCCATTGCTGCTCGGAAACACGACACACACTTGGGCTCAACCCAGACACAAACCCAAAGTACCACAAGCTTCGAGTGTTTCCTTGACGCTTCAGTCGAAAGTGGAAGACGACATCGCACCGCTGAAACAAAACGGAAGTACAGATGCGGAAAAAAAGATCTGAATTGGCTACGCCAGTGGTTTCCGTAGTGAAGTCGAACGGCAAGATAATGTCACGCGTGAAGGCTCCAGGTGCGATTCCAAGGAGCGGACTCCTCTTTGTTTATACCTTAAATTGACGTTCTCGTAAGATTGAGAACATTGACGTCAGATCAAGTTACGAATGTTCTACTCACCGAGCGTTCTTCGTCGAATGTTCCAGAAACCCACGCTTGCGTTCATCCTCATCCCCCCCCCCCCAATTGATGACACGCTAGACCGGCTGCGCCACTCTCGATACTTTTCATCACTGGACTTAAACAGCAGCTAATGGCATATATACGTCTGGGAACGGGAACGAGATAAGACAGCTTTTGTCATGCCAGCAGGACTGTACGAGATAGAAGTGATGCCTTTTTGACTGTGCAGGGCGCCAGCAACGTTTCAGCATCTAATGGACACCGTACTGGCAGGAATGAAGTGGCAGAGGTGTCTCGTCTATCTTGATGACGTCGTAGTGTTTTAAGCGACCACGACAAGCACTTGCGGCGCTTTCAAGCTGCTGTCCATGCCATACGGACCGCCAGACTGACTCTCAAGTAGTCAAAGTATCGATACGCCTATGACAAACTGAAGTTAGATGGTCACGTGATTTGTACAGAACGCGTTGGTCAAGACCCTAAGACGACAGGCGTCGTCGCAGAAATTTTAGCGCCGACAGACAAGAAGGTTCTTGTAAGATCCCTTGGACTATATGCCTACAATCACTACTTCGTTCTAGATTTAGCAAGAATTTCTTCACCGCCCATAAACCTCACGAAAGAGGCCCGAACAGATGAATGACCCGAAGAACAGCACCAGGCCTTTGAAGAGCTGAAGCGAAGATTCCAAACTCCTGTTCTAAGACACTTTTCTCAAAATGCGGAAACCGAGATTCAAACGGACGCTAGAAACGCAGGACTTGGAGCGATACTGGTTCAAGTCCAAAAAAAGTACCGAGTGAGTCAGCACCTTACAAGTCGGACACTGCACAAGGCGGAGAGAAATCACTCCACGACTTGAAAACAATGTATTGTTGTAGTCTGGGCAATCACGAGGTTCCGCCTGTACTTGTACATCATACCGTTCAGCGCAGACCACGGTCCACAAATCGCTCTGCAGGCATTCGAAACTCAAGGACCGGTCACGACACTTCTCTTGATGGAGTCTACGACTACAACATTTGAAGATGGCTGTGGTCTGAATGCCAGGCCGCAAACACAGCGACGCCGACTTCCTGCCCAAAGCACCTGTCGAAACACCTTCCGGCAGCAGCGAAGAAGATGACGACGAGTTCTTCCTAGGCGCAATGAACACCGATGACATGGCACGACGTAAACGGGATGCTCTTGAGCTCCGCGCTCTGATACTGCGCCTGTAAGGGCGCGGGAGTTCCGTGTCACGTGTTTTCTCACAAGCCCTGCTGGCCCTCGTCATTCGACATGGTGTATTGTACAAAGAGAACTTCGGGGAACACAACACGTCGTGTCTGCTGGTAAACCCAAACGACCTATGAGAGGAGGTTTTTGAAGCCTGCCACGACAACCCGACGTCCGGGAGCCTTTGTGACAGCCAGAAGCTGCACCGTATTGGGGAAAAGTATTATTGGTTCAAGCTTCCCAAAACGGTCCACCTCTACACATGATCATATCTCGAGTGGGAGCGACGCAAGAAGCCGCCCACGAATTCCGTATATCCAATGCAGTCAATTCCTCTGACAGTTGCACCTTTTTAAAATATTGCACTGGATCTTCTCGGTCCCTTACCGCAGTCAACACTGAAAAACTTTTGGATAGTCGCAGCCACAGATTATCTAACAAGATACACGGAGACAAAGACCCTTTCTTCTAAGACTGCTGTGGAATTCGCCATGTGACCTTCGTGAAGTACGTGATCTTACGACAATTTCTGTTGATGCGGAACAGGTATCAGCAGCGCCAATCTGTTCTCTTCAAGGTCAATGACGCCGCCGTGCTTACAAAAAAAGTAAATTCCGAAAATGACGTCTCTGGTATGAACTTTTAAACGACTAATTTTACAGGACGCGTCTCGCCTTTAATTTCGACACTAGCATTGTAATTTCCGAGATGGCGCTCCTCAACTTATCATTACAGTTGTTTGTTGCAGTGTTGCACTACAGTCCATCTAAAGAACTGGGGAATGCGGACGGTCTCAGCCGACTTCTATTACTAGTTACCTTCCCTTAAATTCAATCTTCCAGAGCTAGGGGCATTTTCTTTTTAGAAGGCACTCCGGAAATTTCAGTGAAGACATAAGTAGCCAGTGACATAAAGAGATAAAGTATGTTCTACTGTTTTGTATTGTGTTATTCACGAATTGCCTGTACACGGACCACAGGAACATTTCTGTCAATATTTATGCAGATTAGAAGAAATCTCAGTCTACGGCGACTTTTTACTATGGAGCAGCCATGTGATTATTAGCATATACAAAAGAAAAAAGAAAACTGCAGGAGAAGGCTCTTAAGAATATGCATGAGTCCCATTCAGGGATATTAGGCATGAAGTGTTTAACACAAATCAAAATATAGTGGCAAAGTTGAGACCACAATATTGAATCAAACATGGAATACTGTGATACATATCAAGAAACGCAAAACGCTTCGCATACAGCTCCGATTCATCGATGTAAATGGACAGACAACACTTGGTCAACATTTCACAACGATTTTCTTGTAGGTTTTCAAGGCTAGATATATCTTCATCGTGGTGTATTTAATTTCAGAATAGGTTCTAGTGTGTTTGGTGCAAAGAACGTCTGCTTCGGAAAGCAATCTTTGTTTATAAAATCATTTTTCTACACACGGGTTGACAGACGTATTAGTGTCTGAGAATGGAGCCTCGTTTTCTACAGAAGAGCTTCGTCAGTTCACAGAAAATAACGGAATTCGTCTTACATTAGTTTTACCATACCAACAAGCATCCAGCAGACAAGCAGAAAATATAGTTTAAGATACCAAGAACTCCTTATCTCGTTTGAAAGATGGTGACTGACAGCTGTTGGGTCAGGATCAATTTGAATTTTATAATTTCTTCAGATCCAACTTATTTTTACCGTCCATGGCAACAAACAAATGTCCTGCTGATATACTAATGGGTCGTCAGTTGCGCACAGCTTTGGAACTATTGCTTCCGG